>NW_023610947.1:0-43387 GCF_013339725.1 Rhipicephalus microplus | reverse complement strand
GGGGGGGCAACCTCCGAAAACCATGGTATCATTAAGAGACAAAGTAGTGGAGGGCTCCAGAAATTTGGACCACTGGGGTTTTTCACGCGCACCTACATCTAAGTACTGCTATAAATTCGGTGTGGCGCGATGGTAGCGGCAGCCGAGAGCGGCGAGCTGTCGAACTCACTTCGCTGGAGCCTTCGCCCAGAGGCGGAGTAGGGAGGCAATCGGATTTGAAAACAGCAACAGGTAGGAACGTTTAATATATATCATCAGGTTACAGTTCGTACAGAGCCGGCCAGCACGACAACGTCGGCTGGGGCAAAATCTTCTGAACATGGGGCCGGCACGGCCTTAAGTAACGTTTTGGTCTCTTCTACAAGATCAGTTCCCGGTGCTTGGAGGTGAAGGTGAAGCTTTCCCCGGAACGGCACGGTGGCTTGGCGGAGGAGGCAGCACTTTGCCCGGAACTGCACGGAGCCGCCTTCTGTGTGGAAGGTATAGCGCTGGAAGAGAGGGGGGGGGGGGGGAGAGTTCGCCTGAACTGCGCTCGTTCTCGCGAGAAGAAGCGCTCCCGAACGAGGATCATGCTTGTGGCATTACAGCACACGGCCCTCCGCGATTTTTTTTCTCCATCGAAAATGCGGCGCCCGTGGCCGTGATAAATATTTCAGCTGATTGGGATAGTTTGCTATTCATACTGAAGCAAAACAGTTGAAGAAAGAACGGACGCGAAAAGCAATCAGACAGGACAAGCGCTCACTTCCAACAGGTTTTTTTTTTGTCTAGAAGAAAACGTCATAAAAGTAGTACGACGTAACGTAAGTAGCGTTAAGCTGAAGTATTGGGACAAATTTCAGTGTGATATTTTAACTTTTGTGCAATCTTAACGCAGAACACTGTTTGTTTGATTATAATACAGGTAGAAGCAGTCTTCAAAACTTCTGAGACGTACTTGTTCTTACGGCTTCTGGAGCAGCTGTAAAAAAATCTATGCATGTCCACATGGAGTGAATACTGATGATGGAGTGAAGCTCGGTACTAAAGTCTATAGTGCGTACGTTGACGTCACCGACTATTATAAAGGACGAACAGATGCACGGACGAACGGATGAAAGGACGGATGCGTGGATTGACCGACGTATGGATACATGACGGGACAGACGAACGGACTGTCTATTTTATTTTAAACCATATATGCACTCTGTAGTCTGTTTTGCGCAGAGATGCTTTGCACCTGCGCTTCGACGGCGTCCGGATGGATTGAAGCCGGATGGGCATCGTGTGGTCCTATAGGAACCTTCGCTTCTAAAAATAGTTTGTGAAAACCAAAGCTTGTACCTTTTCCACCTGCCGCTCTTATGTGGAATGGGGCATTGCTTTGGAGGAATGGTACGTGCGCAACAAAATGGTGCAAGAGTCTTCAGCAACCACTATTAGCGGATAGCTCAATATCAAACATAAAACGGGATTGCACAAACTTCATGGCCTGAATGGATTGTGGCAATGGCAGCTTCGTCATAACGACCGTAACTGGTAAAGTCTCCATACTTTTCTCTGGGGGAAAGTAGAATTTATGTCTTTGTACCGCAGTAACTGCCCATTGACGCTAACATGTTGTTGCTGCTGTTGAAAGACCGTATATAAACCACATGAAAGCTTTGTACTCGCAGCTCAAACACCTTCTTTAAAAGGCATTGTTGAATTTTATGGTAATGTTATAAAGGCTCCCTCCTGGACAACGTGCAAGGTATACACGGAAGTTCGCGCTCTCATCAATGTTTCGCGCTCTCATCAACTTAGAAAAAATTTAATGCTAAACTAGCGTTTTGGTGGAAAAATTTACATTTAGGCAAGTTGAGATTGGTTATTCCCCTTTGAAATGGTCAGCGCGAAAAAAGAGGACACAGGAAGTACAACGTGTCACACTGCACCTTCTCACATAATTCAATGTAAATATTTCTAATAAAAATCAAAATGATAACCGACAGATGGTAATACGTAGCTATAATGAAGGAAAGTGAGTGCCTCAGACAGGCTGGTCGATGTTTAGATTGGCGGGCCTATATTTGTCAAAGGCACCTTTGTCATCTTTGGCGTGTTAACTTTAAAAGGGTTGGTATTGACGTTGCCTCCTCTGGTGGTGTTTTTCCTTGCTAGTAATCGCTGTCTGAAAAAAAAAATAAAGCAGAAGAGTGCATCCGTGGCCTCATTGCTTGAAATCAGGTGGAGCCGGAACTCCTCTGCTTGCGCGTCGGCATGTAGTGGAACACTGGGTACAGACGCACACCCATGTCCCCACCCCGAACCAGTAAATGTACACGTACGCTACGTACGTAACGCGATACTTGCTCGTTGCGCACTGCGCATGCGCACTACACGAAACGTGGCGTCCTTACACATGCAACGCCGCCACGTACTCAACGTTGTACTAAAGCTCTCTAGAAGTTGCGGCTCGGCTCCTGCATACGCACAACTGAAACAGTCTAATGTAACTCGCTGATAAAAATCGACGCTATAGCTTCCCGTTTATACAGACCCGCTCTTCCTGTGGTTACGTATGGAACTGTTCGAATCCCCGGGTGACCACATCTCTTTGCGCATTGCTTTCGACTCGCTCTGGAGGGGCAAGAGAATGCAGAGTAGCGGCGCGAAGCTCTGTATAATTGATCGGCTCAGTCATCTCCATTGCGCGGTGCGTCAATCTGAGAGCCGAGAACAGAGGGTGAGGCGAGGTCCCTTGGGTCGTTCTCAAAGACGAATCGGGCGCGGTAGCGAACGGTAACGACATTGCAATTAGAGAGAGACGGGCCAGCCGAGGAGAACGAGACCCCCGGGAAGGCGTGAGAAGACAAGCCAATTAACGAAGATTGATGAACGCTTCGCGGGCTTCAACATACAGTGCTCTCCTCCACCCGTGCCCCTCCACCCTCCCCACTTCACCTCCTCTTGAACAAACACCGGAGACGGAAAGCCGCGCCTCGCGACACCGCTGCGCCCGCGACGTTATCGCGTCAGTGCGTGCGCGCGTGTCCGTCTGTCTTGACTGGGCTAGCAGACGCCGTGGCGTGTCGTTCGGCCATTTAGGTGCACGCTAGGACACAGTAACCGGGTGGCGTAGACCAATTTATATACGGGTCTCGTCGCGGCGTGGTGGGTGCGCAGGTCTGAGCTATGGAGGTTGGACTCTATAGTCGGCTGTTTACTCTGAAGAGCTTTCTCCTGGGGTGCTATATTCTAGCCAATGTCAAATCCTGCATTTCGGTCCACTCAGATTGGTTCATTAGGCTGCTGCGGGCTCTCTGGTTTGATTATTACGCAAACATTACAATGTATGACAATATTGTCGCGGTGTAGCGAGAACAAAAGATGGAAACAACTTGCGACAGCGAAACAGCGTGTTTCAGAATCAACTGTACACAGAAGCATAGAGTTTCCTAATATACACTAGAGGGAAATCTGGCGCTAGTGTCTATGGGAGCTGCAGCGCACGGCGCTTCAGTGAGGAATGGGTAGTGCACACATTTGTCTAATCTTCGTACTTCTGGCCTGCTTTTGGCTACGTGTGTGTACGTGTGGCTTGGAGCTGCTTTCTCACAAATCAAAAATTAGCAAATGTTTAGCGATTGCGCTTCACCACCTTATTCTTTTAGACTTACTTTTTTAAATCGGGTCACACAGTTCAAAAGGGTTGAATCTTTCCTTCAGAACAACACAGAAACACAGCAATAAACAAAGCGGAGAGTACGATTCGCCGCCCGCAAGTACGAAGACTAGGCAAATGTGTGTACTACCCATCATTCCCATAGTCGTTGAACGATCACAGCGACAGTGTCCCCTCTAGTTAATTTTAGGAAACTATGTACAGAAGGCCTTCTTCGTCTTCCTTTTTAAAACCTGTTGTCACGCTTCATCATTGCTCTCTTCTACCTATATGCACGTGTCACTTGCCCCTCCGTATTGAACTTTTTTACGGAGAGGAGGATTTCCTCCTTTCTGGGCTGTTGCTCGAGAGTACGAAAGCCAACGTCACAGCCTCGGCAGTGCATTGCTTGGGGGTCACGCTCGCTAACAGCCCAGAAAGAACTATAGCAGCGCCCAGAACGCCTTGAGTGAAAATGTATATAGGAGCATCGCCCCGATGCCACATCCGAGCGACCGTTGTGGGAAAACGCACAGTCAACCACTGACATTGGCTTTATGCGTACCACATGTACAAGGTCAGGCCGTTGCTGTCGACGCCTGGAGCAAGAAGGACTTTCGGGGACGACCTCGTAGGTGACGTCACCAAACGGTTGCAACACTCTATACGGTCCAGAGTATCGCCTTAGGAGTTTCTCGGACAGTCCACGTCTTCGTATGGGTGTCCAAACCCACACTCGTTCAATGGTTTTGCAGGCTAGTGCTCTCCTGTGGACATTGTAGCGACCTGCGTCGTAATGTTGCTGGCGGATTCACGAGCGCGCGAACTGCGTGGATTCTTCCGCGCGTTCGGTATATATGTCGGCGGCCGTGTCATTGTAGTCCCATTCATGTGGTAACATGGCATCCAGCATTGTCCGTACCTCCCGTCTGTGAACTAGGCTATTTGAGGCATGTGGGTCATTTGTTGCTTGACTGTATTGCACGCGAACTTGATATAAGGCAAGATATCGTCCCGATTTTTATTTCGAACGTCCACGTGCATCGACAGCACATCTTCAATTGTCTTGTTCAGGTGCTCTGTCAGTCCGTTCATCTGCGGGTGGTAGGCAGTGGTCATTCCATGACGCGTTCCACTTAACATCAAGATCTGCTCTAGAAGAGCCGCCGTGAAAGGGGGCCCGCGGTCTGTTATCATGACGATTTGTGCACCATCTCGCAGTACAATACTTTCTACGAAAAATTTGGCTACCTCCGCTGCAGTGCTTTGTTGGATAGCCTTCTTTTCGGCGAACCGTGTAAGGTAATCCTTCGCTAGGATAACCCAGCGGCTCCCTGCAGCAGAGTAAGAAGTAGACCGGATATATCCATTCTGATCTGGTGGAATGGTGTACTTGGGACCTGAACCAGGTGCAGCAGGCCAGCGGGTTTTGTCAGAGGAGATTTACGTTGCTGGCAGTCCAAACAAGTACGAAAGTGATGTTTCACAGCAGCAGTGAGCCTTGGGCAGTAGTCATTGTGCGCGTGTAGTGTGTGTGACCAGAAGTCAAGTAGTTGTGACATGTTTGAAGCACTTCGGTGTGCGGAGAGTTGCTGGAATGACAAGCAAGTAGGGGGATCCAATCGACGAAAAATTCATTTCGTATAGCACGCTATTCCGTACGGAAAACGACGACAATACTCTTGCAAAAACTCTGGGTGCACTCTGATATCGTCCTTCCAAATAATTAATCAAACCAAGCAACTCAGGGTTGCCACGTTGTTGTTGGATGATGGTAGACGTATCGAGGACCCCAATAAACGCAGTTTCATCCTCATCAGGTAGGGAAGCTGGTTGTATTGGTGATCGGGACAGGCGGTCGTCGTCGATATGTCGCTTCCCCGACTTGTGTACAATCGTCATGTCAAACCCTTGCAGCCTTAGGCTCCATCGCGCTAACCGGCCGGTGGGATGTTTCAGATTAGTTAACGAGCAAAGTGAGTGATGGTCACTAATAACTTTAAAGTGCCAGCCATACAAGTATAAGCGAAATTTCATTACTGCCCATACTACGGCGAGGCATTCTTTCTCTGTTGTTGAATAGTTAGCCTCTGCGCTGGTTAGCGTTCGGCTTGCGTAGGTGATCACTCTTTATGTGTCCTCTTGCCGTTACACAAGCACAGCCCCGAGACATACATTACTAGCGTCTGTGTGAAGCATCGTTGGGGCTTCTTTGTTGAAGTGGGCAAGCACTGGGGGCGATTGAAGACGTTGACGCAGGTCATTAAAGGCAGCCTCCTGCTCTTCATTTAACTCAAAAGCAACGTCATCTCTTATGAGACGAGTTAGCGGTGACGCGATGCGGGCGAAGTCTGCGATAAACCGGCGATAATAGGCACAAAAGCCCAGGAACCGCCTGACAACTTTATTATTTGACGGTACTGTGAACTGTGCGACGGCGGCAGTTTTTCCAGGAATGGCCAAACGCCTACGTTGCTGGCAACGTGACCGAGAAACTCAAGTTCGTAAAAACAAAAATGACACTTCTCTGGTTTTAATGTGAGGCCCGCACACCATATGGCACGTAAAACGGCTTCCAGCCTTCTGGGATGCTCATCAAAAGTGGCCGAAAACACTATGACGTGGTCCAGATAGACTAAGCACATTTTCCACTTTAATCGCGAAAGTACGGTGCTCATGAGCCTTTGAAACGTCGCGGGCGCGGAGCACAAACCGAAAGGCAAGACTTCAAATTCATATAGATTATCTGTGTCACAAAAGCTGTTTTCTCTCGGTCTTTTGGGTCTGCCTCAATCTGCCAGTATCCACTCGTCAAGTTCATGGAAGAAAAGTAGCGCGTGAGCCGAAGTGTGTCAAGGGAGTCATCAATACGTGGGAGTGGGTACACATCTTTCTTGGTCACCTGATTCAGCATCCTGTAGTCCACGCAAAAACGCAGGGGGCCGTCTTTTTTCTTTACTAGCACTACAGGCGATGCCCAGGGGCTCTGTGACGGTTGAATAACGTCATCTTCAAGAATTTTCGCGGCTTGTTGTTGTATGACTTCGCGTTTTTTTAGAGCTACACGATAAGGATTCTGGTAAATAGGTCTCGCCGTGTCTTCGGTGATTATTCGATGCTTTGTCAACAATGTTCAACCAACTCGTGATATCGATGAAAAGAAGTCGTAGAATTCGGCTAGCAGCTGAAGAAGTCTCTGTCAGTCGTCCTTTGACAGAGTGGTGCCAACGTCGAGAACGGGTTCTGGTTCTTGATTAGGAGCTTCGTCCAGTACTGACAAACACAAACTGCCTTGCATTTCTACGATATTGTCGAACGAAGTGATAGCTGAGCCCTTCGGAAGGTTCCGGCACTCAGCACTAAAGTTGGCCAGAAGTAAGATCGTGCGTCCACCAGTAAGACGGGTGATACCTCGTGCGACCGAAATGCCATGGCTAAATAGCAGTGAGCCAATTGGGTCGGCAATACCTGCGCCGTCAAACGCTTCGTGCCCTTCCACCGAAACAAGTGTGCATCATGACTGTGGCGGGATGACCACATCATCCTCAATTATACGTAAAGTGTGACGTATCACGCCTGAACAGTCGACTAAACCAGGGCTGTTGCGGAACCTAATTGAACGTTCCAGGATGTTGATGATGGCGCCATATTATCTTAAGAAGTCCACCCCTATGATCAAGTCCTTGCAGCATGAGGTGAGGATGACGAACGTCGCCAGGAAAGAAGAGTCACCGATGTCGCGTCTTGCTGTGCACCTTCCGACAGGCATCAACAGCTGGCTGCCTGCCGTCTTCAGGGGAGGTCCCGTCACCGTAGTCTTCACTTTCTTGAGCTGTACGGCAAGGTTTTCACTTATGATAGAAAAGTCGGCACCGGTGTCAACTAAGGTTGTTACTTGCTGTCCGTATACAAAAACGGTAAGATCTGTCGTTACACTTTCGTCGGTACTACGACTAGTCGGCTTTGCAGCGTCTTGTGGTAAGAGTAACGGGGGCCTTTTTTGTCGCCTTGACGACCTGTAACCTCACCCCTGGAGGTTGCCGCCTTCATTTTCCCCGGCGTGGACTGGATGACCTCCTTTTACTGACGTAAATAGTAGGGTGGTGGCAGGACGAAGGTGAATAGGCCAGAGACGGAGAGCGTGGTCGACGTTCAAAACCTGGCTGGTAATCAGGCACACTGTTTTCATTATTGGAACGGCGGTTGTCAAAATGGGACCGAGGCAAGGGGGGTCCTTGAGAGTCAGCGTCGTCCCGGCGTGGTGCGTAGTCGTCCTTGGCGCGTCGATTGTCAGACCATGACCGAATAGATCTAAACATATCAAACCGGTGCCAGCAATGACCGGAAATGGGGCCCACACCTCCGCAGTTAAAACAAAGCGGACGCCTATCTACAGTGCGCCAGGCGTCTGTTTTGCGAAGCTGTGGACGCCGCAACGGGTCGTAGTGTGGCAAATGCCATGTTCCGTCGGGAGACGGCTCTTAGTACGGCGGGATGACGGCAGGGCGCCGCAGTGTCTATTCTTGCGTTGCCGACCAAGGAACGGCTGCCGATGGCTGGCGATACGACGGTGCGACGGGTGGCGGGTGGCGGAGCGTGGCTGCGTAGCTCATGGGTCGCTGATAGTGATTGGGATCAGCTGTTGAAAACGCTTGGCGTATTTCTTCACGGACGACTTCAGCGACAGACGCCGTGGGTGTGTCCGTGACCAGAGTCCGCACCTTCAGCAGCTCTTCGCGAACAATCTCTCGTATTAAATCACGCAACGAGCTCTGATTGTGAGACGTCGTAGCGGTGATCTTTAATGTGGGCGCTGCTGGACAAGCGATCGTACTGTCGGCATCGTATGTGAAGCATCCACTCGATAGCCGGAGCTTCTTTGATGAAGTGCGTCACGGTGCTTGGCGGGTTGCGCAAAATTCCGGCGAACAACTGCTCTTTAACGCCGCGCATGAGGTAGCGAAACTTCTTGTCGTCGTTCATGTGCGGGTCAGCTCTACGGAAGAGACGGGTCATGTCCTTAGCGAACATTGCGACCACTTCATTGGGTTTCTGAACACGTAGCTCGAGTAATTGCTGCGCACAGTCGCACCGGTCGACATTGACAAATGTGTAAATCATCCCCCTTTTAAAGTCATGCCATGTTTACAGACTGCCTTCTCTGTTCTTGTACCAAGTGCGAGCACTGCCGTCAAGATAGAAATAGGTGCGGGAGAGCATTCGTTCAAGAGGCCACTGGTTCATATTGGCGACACGTTCTTGGTGATCAAGCCAGTCTTCGACATCTTCATGTGCACCACCACCAAAGCAATCAGGCTCCAGCGGTGAAAAAAGGGTTACCCGAGATGAGGTTGGTGGACTACTGTCTCGTAGTACCTGTTGTGGACTGGCGATGGCCATTGATAGAGGTGAGCGGTGCCTTGTAGAGGGCTCTTGCGAGGAGGTGAACTCTGGAGGGAGGCCTCGCAAGCGACTACTGAAGCGCTGCACGGGAGTTTCGACAAGTGTGTCCGGGCTGGATGGACGGCTCCCCGTGGGAGTGTGGAGCATCATACCAGATCATGGGCCAGCACCTCCATCAGTGTTGCGGTGTAGCGAGAATAAAAGATGGAAACAACTTGTGACAGTGAAACAGCGTGCTTCAGAATCAACTGTACACAGAAGGCCTTCGTCTTCCTTTTTCAAACCTATTTGAGCTTTACCTTTTTCAAAAATGCGTTATGAGTATGTTTAGACCACCATATTTGTGAGCTCGATGGCTTAGAGAGTCATAATACCTGCCATATCTTCAGGCATCATTGAAAGCTCAAAACTGAAATGCCTGCTCAGAAGCATCGCTCGTTGCTGTTTCTAAGCACGGGTGTAGGCAGACATTTCTTTTCAGGGGGTGTGGGGTCACAACGTCTTTGATTTGATGTTAAGGTCGGACAGGTGGACGTGGTCGAGTGTCATTTTCGTACTCTGTCTCGCACTGTTCACTACACATGAAAAAAAAAACAATTCGGGGAAAGCGAGGGCTTGGCCCACGGGCCCGGTATGCTAATGATACCCCCTGGCTATGTCATGGTTTCTAAGGTCATTCTTCAATGAGAAGCGGTGCTTGACAGCTTGGCGCATCATTTTTCTCGTCTCCCCATGTCATACGACAACGCGAAAAACGCAGCCTTTGGTTTGTTTCTGCGGTGTGCCATCGGCGCTGACAGGTCTGGCAGTTGAATCAGGGTTATCTCACAGCTTTTCAAGTGTCGCAATCGGCATATATTACTTAGTGTTATGGCGCATGTACCCTTACAACTACCGTCAATGTCGTTAACTGTCTTGTTATCTCTGAGGTTTCCTTTCTGGCATTACCTGTTGTCCCGGCGACCTGCCCAAACTCTACTAAAACGGTCGAATGCAGCAAAGAATATCAAGCTAGGTGGATCTGGTGCGCAGCTTATCATGCCCTTGATATTATCGGACAAAAACCATTTTCGAAATGTGAGCTGGTCTGCAACTCCTTATAAAATACGAAGTTTGTGGTGGAACGCTTGGAACCATATTTGTCTCACATAACATCGATTGTCGTCTTCTTGTTGTGCTGTGTGGTATGTCGCTACCTGCCAGTTCATTGATGAATCAGTTGCGACAACACATCGCAGGTGCCGCCCCGGTGAGCGGCAAGCTGTCTTCATCCACCTCACTTTCTTACCATCCGTACCACAATAACCGAAATACACTTAAAAAAAGTACAACTAAGCTCCTTCGGCTGCATAACTTGCTGGTTTTCCTAAAGATGAAAGCAGTACAAGCAAAGGAACAATAAATGGTTGCATATAATTAGAGTATACAAATAACCTTTTTGAATTCTATAGTCCCGTTTTCGCCATCATAGGTTAGTTATTAAAAAGAAAACTAGGATGAATGTTTTCTATTTATTACCACACTAAAGTCCTAGTCCCTGTATGACACTGTAAGACCCATTTTTTTCTGTCCTATTTTGGTCACACTAGCTCAAGAAAAAATGCCAGGCCTGCGTGGTAGGCACAGCACAGTCACAGCGAAAGCTAGAACAGCGGCCTTTCAGAGCGTTTTCAAAACAGTCATTGGGTAACTACTGCAAGCACACTTGCTTGGTACCCACAAGGGAATTAATAATAAACTTTTGGGTAGTAGTCGCTATTCTATTTTTTCGTCATTCTTCTCAGAATTCAGCGTGGTATCCGCTAAACACTTGCAAGGAATTTCGCGCCAATTGCCGATGCAGTGGCTGACGACGATGAGGAATTATGGCTGAAGTAAGTATGCGCCACAGCTAATAGGGCAACAAGAACAAGCTTTTGTGATGGTTATGGTTTGAAGCATTGAATGACCCACTCGTTACGCTATTCGCGTTGTGCGAAGACTGGTTGTTCTTTCGCTGTTGTAAAACGCTTTATAAGTCGTATTAACGCGATCACTTTTCTGACATCAAGCCTGCGCATAAGGCAAGTTTGACAAGTCACAATCACCGGTGTAGCTTAGTGATAGAACACTGGGCTGGCACCTAGCGGACTCAGGTTCGATCCAGACGGTCATTAGTGCTAGGTCATGCCTGCCTAAGGCAAGTTTGACAACAAGTTACAAGCACCGGCGTAACTCAGTGGTAGAATATTGGGCTGGCACTCAGTGGACCCGGGTTCAAGCCCCACTGTGTCACTAATGCAAGTTTTTTTTCTAATTTCGCGCGATGTGGTTACGGACACCGGCGGCGGTGGTGGACAACAAATGCGCGTGATCTGAAAAGTGATCTCATAACAGCTTTCGCTGTAAAAAAGGGTTACATTAGGTCTCTGGCTCCATTCACCACAATTCAATTTCACCAATAACAAGTTTTATTTTGCCCTTTAGCCATATACAATTTTGAAGATCGATACCGTCCCTGAAATCTGGTGGGGCTGAACGATCGCTTGTAGGCGTACAATGACATGTCTCTGATAGCACAAAATTCCAGCTTCGTTAGGGGCGAAGCTCCTTAGGGCATGGGTCTGTACATCCCACAGGGTTTGTTGTTGGTGATGTAGCCACCAGTGACACATACCCGCTCCAGAGCAGGTATGTGCCACTGGTGGCTCTAGAGCAGCACATACCCGCTCTAGAGCAGGTAAATGTGCCGAAACCACAATTCGAAGCCACAATATTTGTGCAATAAATATACACTCGCCAAACTAAAGGAAAAAAAGGCGAATCATTGACGTTTCGGGTCCCGTACGGGTCCCTTGATCACAATAAAGGTGTTAGCGTGGCATGATTACCAGAAACGCCATGGTGGAGGGCTCCGGAAATTTCGATATTATGGAGTTCTCTAACGTTCACTGACGTCGCACATTACACGGGGCGTTTCGCCTTCATCTAAATACAACCGCCGTGGGCATGGAGGATCGAACCCCCAACCTTTGGGTCAACAGTCAAGCCGCTGTTCCAACGAAGCACCCCGGAGAAAACAAGTCCCGGTTCCCTACTGAGCTGTCTCGAGTGGTCTGCTCATCCGCTTGTTTTTCTCGCACTCACGCAGCTTCATACTACGCCAAAATACGTCCACTTCGACTGCATCACGCTTCCGTGTTTGTTATTGTACGTACCATTTCCACAGCCGATTCCCCCTCCCAGCGCCACCCCTGTCTTGCCGCACTCCCTACCACTTCGACCGCTACCGGCTGCCCCTAATTCTCTGTTGCTCCGATATAATGACGACCTCACGAAGGCCGGATAATATCGTGTTACGGCGTTCTGCATTTGTTCGCGTGCCCGAGAAGAAACCCGTCCTACATTGCACTCGCGATTGCAGTGCTTCCGAATAATGCATTGGACGTGAAGCCCTTCTGTGAAGTACACGCTGACGTGGGCCATCGTTAGTCCTTCACGGATGAGTCTGAGATTGGGAGCTCTTTAGTGCTACGCTGTCAGAAAAACAAGAGAGCCACACGGTCTCTCTGTGAGAAGCAGCAGAAAACGAAGCCAAGGAATTCCCAGGGCACGCTATAGATGAGCTGCTGTGTGCGTATTGATATAATCGTGATATAGATGAAAAGAAAGTTAAGAGTACGAAAAGACAGATTGCGGCTGGCAGGAATCGAGCCTGCGATCATCGGATTACGCAACCGATGCTTTTACCAACTAAACTACAGTAATGATTCCCTATTCCCCACCCCCCTCCGTCAACTTAATAACGTATTTAGAGCATGCAAATCCAGGGAGTGTCTGTCAAAGCTGCTGTTTGCCATGACGGTGAGTGCGGGACATTTTTTTTTGCTTCATCACCTCATGTAAAACGTGAACCTTATGGCAGCAGCGGCCGCTAGCGTGCTGATATTAGATGAAGAGAACGATACATGCACTGGCACGTTCGCAGCCTCACGCTCAGCGGCCAGTGAGAACAGTGAGTACAGTGAGTATAGTGTCAGCGGCCACTGACGGGCAGTAGCGACCAGACGAGTAAAGACTTGTCCATTTGCATCTCGGCGCGCGTCTCTAAGGGATTCTCGGCCAGCTGCCGCCCAGAAGCCGTTAACGAGTGGGCGGCTAACCAACGAGCTCTCGTATACTACCTGAAGGCATCAACGCGCCCCGCCGCGGTGGTCTAGTGGCTAAGGTACTCGGCTGCTGACCCGCAGGTCACGGGATCGAATCCCGGCTGCGGTGGCTGCATTTTCGATGGAGGTGAAAATGCTGTAGGTCCGTGTGCTGAGATTAGGGTGCACGTTAAAGAAACCCAGGTGGTCAAAACTTCCGGAGCCCTCCATTGCGGCGTCTCTCATACTCATATTGTAGTTTCAGGACGTTAAACCCCACATAATAATCAATTGAAGGCATCAAAGCTGTCGGAACGAGACCCTCGCTGTGAAGGAAGGAAGCGAAAAAATTTTAGGCCTCGTTTTATTACAATACAGTGAACGTTACCTATAGCCTACTTGGCTTCATTATTTACGAGTATTCATTAAGAGTGTCAAACAAAGAAACTAACCCTCAAAAATTTTCTGCCTTCCCTGTTGAAAATCTCATATATATTGCGCATAGCCAATCATCTCGTATGACCATAGCAGAACACATGATTCACGTCTGTAGATACGAGGTTATTGAATATTCGGCGTATGTATCATATGAGAATTTTCGACACGGAATTCCTACATGGTCTCTAGTGCATATACGACTGGATGGTGAAAAGCCATGTTCTTCAATTTATTCTCAGTAAGTTTTTTTTTTGGTCCCAGTCAGTAGTGTTGGACCTGTTTCCTGAAGTTTACACGTTATGCGATCGCATTATCTGTAACCACATATTGGTAAAAAACAATAGTTGTCAGACATCTCTTCCATTTTGTTCGTTTCTTGTCCTTCGTCCGCATTGCGCTACCCTGTTCGCTAAATGTGAACTGGAAACTGCTTGGCTTGCAGAACGGACTCGCAACATAGACTTGAGAGCAATATGACGCGCCCCAACAACACTAGACTGTACACAGAGTGGCTGGGAGGTGTTCCGCGCTGACAGTTCCAAATGTGCCGTCAAGCATAGTCTACTCTGCAAGGCCTGCTGGAACAACTAAGATATAAATAAGTAAAAGGGACCGTCCGGCAAGCACGTAGTGCACTCACACTCTCTCGAGGAACCACACATTTGCCGCGCTTGTGCACCGTTACTTACTGGTCGGGTTCGCCCGTGCGGGTCATTTGGAAAGGTGACGTAACCAAAGTGCTCGTCGTGTCTGCCATTACGAGGCTCGCGTTCTAAGGGAGAAGCGGAGCTCCCTTCACGTCGCCTGAGCCTATTTGCAAGAATGTTCCCGTTCGTTCTGTTTATTGCGTGCCAAATCGGCTGCACACAGCATACATGTGCTGTGTATATGTGTATATGTATACATACAAGACACCTGAAACAGGAAAAATAAAAAAAAAAGCGAAAACTAAGGCAGCGTTGCACTACAATGCCAAGCCAAAAGGTAGTACGTAGGTGGGCAGCCTTGTTTCTTTCCCTTTTTTCCCTTTCTTTCCTCATCTATATCTGTTCTCTGTTCTCGTTTTCGCGCTTATTTCGCTTTATTTTCACATATTTCAATTTTTTCTATTTTCCTTTTCTTTTATTTTCTTTCTTTCTCATTCTATTTCTCGCTTGCTCCTCCTTTTTCATCTTTTATTCAAGGTTATGCGTGCACCAGCCCGGGGCCTTCTAAGTGCCCCACCCTCAATATCATCATCAAGACAATCGATGAACCCGAGGAAGAAGACTTCTTTTAGCCGAGAGCACACACCCAATATGCAACAGTTGGCTATATGTTTACGTGTGATTTTGCATGCGTTAATACCAACATAAACGTTCCACGAAACACAATAAGCAGAAGACTTGGATTAGTATCATCATGAAGTCTACCTCAATGAAACGGTGGTTCCTGTAGTCGGCTGCTGACCGGAAGGTCATGGGCTCGATTCCAGCCGTGGTGGTCGCATTTCGACGGAGACGGAATGGCCGAGGCCCGGGTTCTGCGCTATGTCAGCGCACGTTATGGGACACCAGATGGTCGAAATCTCCGCAGCCCGCCACAACGGCTTCCCTTATAGTCACATCGTGTTTCGGGACGTGAAGCTCCAGACGTTTTTGTATGATACCATCATCAAGGCAGTCCAAGAACAAACGTATGAAGACCTTCGGCTTGGCGTGAGCGTGCGCTGCAGATGCCTATGTTGTATATGGTTTCGCCAGCGTTACGCCAAGTGACCAAGTGACCATGACAGCATATGACATACCGGCATCCTCAAGTGCTCCACACTTGAAGCGGTTCTGCCGGAAACATTCATGAGTGATTGTTGCGCGTACCAAACAGCTTTGCTGGTGGTGGCTACTTTACGCCAGATTGGCTACTTCAGGACGCATATGGCGACGAAAATTTCCAGATGGCGCCATGGCTATTTACTGGCTACTTTTGAACTTCTGGTATTGCCTATTCTAAATAGTCTTATTTATTCATCAACATCAAAAACTACTTTCTTGATACCGCTTCTGTTTTACAAATTTGACGATAATATTAAATGACATGGTTACTTTGGATACGTTTGGCTTCGTTTCTGTCTCCTATTCAATTGCACCCAATGGCATCCTAGTGCATGCTCGCGGTAGACGACAATATACTAACTGATTCGCATTACTTGGATGGGCCAAACCACGGTGGAAGCTGAAACAAAAGAAGGTCTGGAGCGATCCGAGCTCTCTTCCTGTACAGAGGTGTCGCTCCTAGTGGCCAGTCAGCACCGCCGTAGTTGTGACGGCCACGCTCTAGTGATGCGCTTGGTCGATGCACCATCCGTCCCTGCCTCGCCGGGGGTTCATTAAGGGCATGACGAGGCGCGCACCGGTGGTTAACACGTACCATGGGCTGCTTGCACGGAACTCTTATCAGTCGCGCACGCGCTTTTCTCACGCCTGACTGACCGGGTGATTGAAAATGCGGAGCATCGGAATTCCTTTCTTGTGCATACGCATTGCGCTATGAACCGAAGCTATAGGCCTTGTTTCTTTCCTTTTTGTCTACCTCTGTGCCATCCGCTGCTTGTGTAGTCATTGCTGGTGTCATCGCTCTTTGTGCTACAAGACAAAATGCCTTCGTACGTGGTGACATTACTCGATACCTGTTTTCAAAGTATGTGTATCGTATTATAAATAAAGCGTTCGGGCCGACACTATACTCCGTTTAGTTAAAGCGCAACGCTGGATCCTAGCGATATAATGAATAATATCTGGGGCTTAGACGTTCCAGAATCACGATGCAATTATAAAAGAAGCCGTAGTGGAGAGCTCCAGAAATTTCGACCAACTGGTGCTCTTTAACATGCACTGACGTCGTGCTGTACACGGGCCTCTGCCACTTCACATCCATCGAAATGTGACCGCCACGTCCGGGACCGAACCAGCGACCTTCGAATCAGAAGTTGAGCACCATAACCACTGCTTCACTACGGAGGATGGAACCTATAGAAAGGCTGGAACCGGAGGCGCGGTTGAAAAAATTCTGACACCCCCCTCCCCAGTATTTTTTTAACGCTTCGACTATTGGAGTGATACTAAAGCGGTTGCATGCCTTCACATCAACCACAAGTTGCTAAAGTTAGCCGTCCTACCCCAAAACGCCTTCCGAAAAATATTCCTGGGACACGGCCCTGGAACATGTGAAACTTGCAGTAGATGGTTCGCCCAAAGAAGTAGTTATATAACTTTATCACCCACAATGGGCTATTTTTTTAAAACTGTGGAGCAGTACGAGGAACCACCCTGCTATCGTTCCGTGCCTCGTGTTGGGGTCACGCAAGTCCCACGTTTGCGTCATCCACTCACCTGAGGGAGCTCTTCCACTGCCTTGTTCCTTGTTCACGGACCATTGCCGTAGGGGACACGCGAAAAATTCACTGAACTCCACTGAGGGAATAATGACGAGTGGGGCGACGCGTCAATCCCTCCGTTTGTCCGTCCATCTGTCTGTCTGTGACAGACAGATCCACGAACGGACGTTTCGCCCCACTCAATACCATTCACTCCGAGAAAATGCTGTGAATTTCTTATTATAACAGCGCCATATATTCTCATTACTCGTAAACTATACGAAAACCACCAACGCCATCTAGTGATATTATTTCGAAGAACATATACACACTCACGGCCGCCTGGATTGATCCAGGAGGCCGTGACACATTACTCTATCTAGTGAGCAATTCTTAAAGCTAACTAGAGCTGGCTACTGCTACAACATGTTATTACGAGGGAACGACCCACACCCCAAGAAGCTTCGCCCATAAAAGAGACTCGAGCTACACTGTACACGAGTGCACGTGTACCATGCAGGAAAGCCACGATCCACCCCCTCATGCAAGGAGTGTGACTGGTCGTTTCGGAGCACTCTCCTGAAAGAGGGTGAGGTAGCGTATTTCATTTCCTCGTTCTTTCTCTCTCTCTTTCTCTCTCTCTCAAGGAGAGCGCTCTAGAGCCCTTCAAAACTGCTAGTCAAAGGTGGCGTTAGAGGAACCTTGTCCGGAGCAGCAATCTGTTAAAAAACAGTAGTGAGAAGACCATAGAATAGCAAATAACTACAGAACTAATCAGATAATCACAAGAACAGTAAAGGATAAAAAAAGGAAGAGTTAAAAAGAAAAACGAAAGAAAATTGGCAGATACCACGTACAGTGGGAACCGATGATATGCGAAGCATGAAAGAGAAATGCTGATATGTCACTTTAAAATCAGCACAACGTTACGTAGTGGAGGTAAACGATGCTGTACATGACTTCCGTGACATGGTTATCATGTTTGGATGTGTCATTCCCCTTCGTCATCTATTCACGTCACGTGATACCAAATTTGGTATATGTAGAGCTAGCGAAACGACCGCGAGCTCGCTATGAGCGTGGTATGTTGTCATCTTCCTACATGACACCCGTGTCAGGATCATCATGTTTCCATCAGTCATATATTTCGTCCTCCAATGAAATACGCAACATCTAATTTGGTATATGTGGAGCTAGCAAAACTGCCGTGAGCGCATCATGAAGGGCCCAATATACTCCAATGTAGCGTTGACGCGCGCGCACGCTGGGCACAGCGACGCTACGTTAGCAAAACGCGAGCACTCTATATAGTGGGGGGGCGCTGCGAGCGCTCGATGGTGACGGACGCACTCCACATCGCCTCCGTAGATTTTCTGCTATTTCTGCGGACATCCACCTTGGTACCCCTGAAACTTGAATTCATCGTTACCGCCAAGTTCTCCGCTTCGCCTAGACAACACCTTCGTCCAGGTGGGTACAGTTTTGACAACTTGAGGGACATCCTTCACTCCCGGCTACAACGCCGCCTCGCCAAGGGCTCTCAGCCCGGCGATGGCGGCCGCCAACGTGGTTACGGGCTATGATCCTACCTCAAGCCAAGTGCTGTCCATGGAGATTTCATCCTCCGTAAACACTATGCCAACAGAAGATGAATACCTCGAAGACATAGTGAGACTGTGGCAACGCAAGCAAGCCAAATCAAAGTCTGCGTCTCAACAACAACGAGACGCCACAGCTTGCCGTCATTCCCCAGCCTTGCAAAGAACGCCGGCGCTCCGTCCCTCCGGTGGTGTGCCTACCTCTGCTCCGTCCTCGCAGCCAGCGAAGCAACGCAAGTGGTGTCCGCGTCAGACTCCTCGCCTCTCTCGCGACGACTACATCGTAGTAGTTAAACCTCGCGTTCCCTGAGAGCTACGCACATTTGTTCCGGCCGATCGCGTGGGCGACGCCATCCGCACCTACCTCGGCGACTGGACTTCCACGCAAATTCGTGTGGCCAATCTGGGAACAGAACATCTTGGTCTGTAGCACCACCATTTTGCCTATGGCACAGCGACTCCTCGGGGACTTCCAGCTGCAAGTGGGGGATCAGCAGCTGCCCGTTCGAGGCCACGCCAAGGCACCAGGGGATACATGCAAGGGCGTCATAACGTAAACCCTGCTGAAAGCACGGAGAAGATAAAGTCTGAACTGTATTGGCCTCGAGGTACTATCCTTGCGGTCCGCAAACTCGGAGATTCCGCGGCGGCGGTGGTGACTTTCGAGGGCACGAAGTTACCCCGCTTCCTCTTCTACCACTGCGTAGCGACGTATATCCGCGCCTACAAGAAAACGGTCCCGGTTTGCACCAAGTGCGGTACCATCGGCCATCGACCACCTCAGTGTCCTCACCCCGCTCCAACGCAGTGTGCCAAATGTGGAACCCCCGCACCTGCAGGTCTCAATACCCATGAATGCCACCCCAAGTGCCTCCTCTGCCATGGCGCCCATGAGACTGGGACCAGTGGCTGCACCATAGAGAAATAAAGGTTAAGAGTGGGCACTCCCGTAGACCCCAGCGGCCCAATTGACCCTAGCACACCTAGTTGTTGGTGAGAGCAAGTGGCGTGCGCTTCCTGTTTTGGTTTCACTGGCGCAAATTTTGAATTACTTTGCATAACCGACGTTCGGCTATGACGAAAGTTCATGATTTGAGACCACTATTCATCGCCCAAATGGATAGTTTTTGTAGGTCGTTTTGATTTAGCGATTCCCTGTTTTGTTTTGTTCAGTGGTTCGTGCGAATCGGTCGTGACGTAACTTTTATTTCGATTAAGTTGTAATAAAAAGAGATGCAGGTAATGATAATTAGCTACGGTTTTATTCATCGCGCTTGTGTTTTTATTTTGGAACGAGTGATCAATGTATATATCAGTCAAAGAGACAGAGTATCCGTAATGTTTTATTCAAAGGCAAGGTAGAGTCTGAGAATATAAAAAGCACAATATGACAAAGGTAGACAACAAATGCATCTCGCCTTACAAATAAATTGTAACAAATACAGAGAGAACACACACAACGCACACATCGCTAGGGTTGGCAGAAGCCGAGAAGCTGGTGAAGTATGACACACCGGGCCAGTGGGTAAGTAAGGATCTATGGCAAAAACACAGCGCACAATGCTGATGAAGAAGGAAGAAGTGACATATACACAGCAATGAAGTCGCGAATCACGCCTGGGGTTAACCGAAATAATGCATATAAAAAAAGAGCAAACAGAAACCACACGACACAATATAGCAGAAAGGCAAAGGTGCAGTGTGCTGGCTGTGCTTAAGAACAGCTAGTCCAAAATGAAAAAAAGCAGATTTGATGCCTGCTTGTCCTCAGAAAGGCAGGGCTTTGCAGCTTGCTCACTACGTGAAAGACAAACTTTATGCTACAACACTGGCAGGTTTTGTGGCTTTTGTTATGCGTCGCCTTCATCAAAAACTTAAGATCCCAAGTGATTTGCGTCTGGGTGTTGCTGTGACGCTTGCGAGCTAAAATAGATTGTAGTCATCACTTATCCAGAATTGTGGACCTTAATTGGTGCTACGAGAGCGGTATTACAGGGCTAATAAATAGCAGAAGAAAACCACTTTGGCTCATTATTTTTCACAAAGGCTCTACATCGTACGTTATCACTCAAAAGCTATATAAAAATAAAATAGCAGCGTCCGCAGCCCCATCAAACACTACAAGTTTGAGTATTCTTTTGAAAATTTTGATGGGCGAGATGAGGAGGTTGATGAGAAGCTAAAATACGAAAAGCGTGATAACGTGAACCGTGCCCACTTCATACTGTGTTCCTTACCCGCTCGAAGACATTTCAACAAGCGGTTTTGTTATCGATATATTACTTGAGCTGGAGAGATAAAGCATACACAGTGACCAAGCGAGCCACAGTAAAGTGTACAGTTCGCCCGAATTTGCTACAAAAATACAGACAGGATACCCAACATTCTTTTTAAGGTTATGCAAATCACTTCGAGCGAATACATAGTGTCCCTACTCCTCATAGCGGGTAACCTAAACAATGTATGCAACGAAGGAGTGGCTAGTCCAGTTGAGCTGAATATAAGCATATAAGACCATAATGAAGTCTGCTGTAACGAAGTAATAACATAACAAGCTATTGCAGGATTCGGCTCAACTCGAATACTTTAGTGTAAACCCGCCGCTAATTGCTAACCTTTGAACTTGTCAAGCTGTATGCCTGAGATTGAAGACTGGAACCTAACCCTATCTAAGTTTCGGTTCACAAAACGCACATGCCAACATAAACGAACCCGGCAAAACATTTTCAGAAATTTCGCGCGACACCCAGCAGAGCAGAAATGAAAATCGCCAACACTTGACAGATGGTGATACAAAACATCGCACACTTTCAGGTGATGTGCAGTGGCCTCAATTATGGCAAGAAAGTGAGATTCAAGTTGTTGTACGTATGCAAAAGCTGCTTCTGATGGCACAGTGAGATTCCCAAAAGTTTGCTGGGGACTTGGTATGCTTTGAGCATTGTGAAATACTGGTGGGTACCCTTAAGCGTCTCACTGTCGTCTTTCAGTAACTGTGGGCAACTGCAACCGTCACATGCATTCCGAAGGAAGTGTTTGATGAGAAAACCAGCTACATAATATGCAGCGGAGTCATCGATAATATGGGAGTGAACGTTTGTCGCAAGTTCAGAGAGATCGTCTAGAGCGGGAAAGTCGTCAGGCTGTGGCTGTGCACACTCCTCATTATCCACAAGAGACGCACTGGTGAGGGAGAATGGCGAGAGCTGCTCCTGGAGGAGGTCACATTCATCATCCTCGACATTTCCGTATTCTGACAGCTTGAAGAGTTTTCTTATGCAGATGTGCTTCAGGCCACAAATAAATTGTGCTACATTGGGGTTGGTGTTGCAACCCTGTTTTTGCCTAATGTGGCCAAATATGTTCTCCAGAGGATCCTGTTGAAGCCTGCGTGTTAACAGGTATTCAAAATTGTAATTTTTGGAGAGGTCGTCCCATAGTTGACAAATTGCCTGAATTGTAATTTTCCAACCTATGATGGTTTGTGGTTGACGTCTGCCAACAAACTGCCATGATGCGATCCAGGGAAGCTGGCCTCGGAGGAAGTCAATCAGCTCCGAATCATTTTTCATGGTTGCATGCCGCAGCTTTTGCGAAGTTCTTTTTTTACTCGAGCTGTTCAAGGCATCGAAAATCCTGTCCATACGATCACAAAATTGAGCTGTAGTGATGGCCGAGGCAGGCAGCACCTTCGCATACACCAATGCCGTGATAGCAATAGAAACTGATGCACTGAGGACCTGAGTTGCTCTGCTGACCTTCATATTAGAAAAAGGTTTCTGATGAACGTGCCGTTCAGTCAACTTTGGAGCGAATCGCAACCGCAACTCATGTGAGGACTGGTAAAGGCTTACAATGTGCGACCAGTTAACGATGTCATCCCCAATGTATAACTTGTGTGCTTGGACATTATTGCGCGTTGTTTTAATTAAATGCGTAACATCAAAAATGTAATATACCCGCTCACCATTCACTTCAAAAAAAGGCTTTGCTACAGTAACTCTTAGTTGGTTAGCGAGACTTACATTTCAACTGCCCTGGTCACAAATGACTGCTTTCACTGCAATATTAATGCTCCTAAGCTCCAAAATGAGTGACACCAGCAAGTTATGCATAACAGATGATGGTGTTGATGTGTGCCCTATAGTAAAAGCAACCGGTTGAACCCACTTTCTCGAAACGCCAACAAGAAGAAAAACCAGTGCTCGATCAGCGATGGTTGAAGTGCGATGAGTGCCATCATCTGTAAAACCCTGGACAACGTCTCTTGCAGCATCATAGTACAAATTCTTTTTGAGTGCTATTTCATCGAAAACTAAAGCGCACACTCGATCCCGTTCATTCCAAGCTTGAGTATTTGTTGCAATGGAAAAAAGAATTCCTGGAATTATGCCTGGAGTCATCTTTACATTAGCTAGCCACCTTCTTAATGAACGCCGGGAGGGCAAAGAAAAATATGGAGCCAGAAATCGGTATGCTCGCGGACCTCGGAAGTTTAAGTGAAGAGCAAATTTCTTGAACCACACGGGAAACCGCTTGCCCTTGCGTTTGGGCCTCAAGCGAATATGTGAAGAAAGAAGTTTAAAAGCTCCTTGGTGACGTGCGGTCGGATAACTTCAAGGGCCTTTGAAGTCGATGACGGTGCTTGGTGAGGCTGTCTCCGCAGTCTTTTGATAGTTTTCCGCTGTGCTGCTACTTTGGCTTGCAGATGTTTAATGGTTTGCTTGTACTTCATTGATGGAGACATTGTCGCTGGCACACAGGAACGCACTGCAATAAACAAAAAAATGGATGTAAAAGCGAAGAACAACTAATCCCATACGAGCACTTTCCTCGCTCTTTCAGACCCAAGGTGCACAACTTTCTGTGGTGCAATGTTTTCGATTTACTACCTAAAACAAACCATTCACAATGTTGACAATGCACAAAAAAATAAAAATCACTGAGAGCCCACCCTTACATTTTGTAAGTGCACACGTAGTGTCCTTTTGAGGATAGCTTCCTCAGAATGTCCTAAACATAAAATAGCACATTAAAAACAGCTGCAATAAAAGCATAGTCACCATTTTCTCTAGGGCACTCAGGCGTGGAGCTGTTGGCGGAGACGTCTTCTGGAGGGTTTTGTGAAGCTTGTTCAGTGCCTCGGACAGTGCTGTCGGAACAATCTGCGAGCGGCCTGCGGAAGTCTCCATATCAATCCACTCTGGTGTTGAAGTGAACATACAACTTACCGGTCACACAAGTTCCTTTTGTGACAGCTGAATGACTGGTTAAATTTTCTACGGCAAGACGAAGTCAGCGGAAATTCTTTCACCAGCTACAAGGGAGCTGCCACCTGCAGAGGTTTGGTCACAGTCAATTTCGGTAAAAAAAAGAAATCGCGACACTGAACGTACCCTGTTCATCGGGGCACTTCAATGTGTGGGAGCCGCTTTTGAAGCCTCTACCGCAGGTCCTGAAGAAATGAAATTACGACAATGTACCAGTAAGAGGCTTAAAATAACACAAACTAAAGCTCATCCGCACCTTGCAGTGCAGCTTCTGCAGCCATGTCACAGTCACTACTTGAAGCGACGCTCAGAGAACCTGCATTTATGTGCAGTTGGTACAAGTTACAAAGCTTGTAGCATGGGGAAACTTAAACAGCTCTTTCAAACGCATAAATTGGTCGAACGTGGAAGAAAAGAGAAGGCACCAACTAGGAAACAAGTAATTTGTGGTTTTTGGAATTATCAACAGTGGCAGCTTTCACTGATGAAAGGTATTCGTACATGTGCACTCAGGCTTGAAGATAACGTGAAATAGTCCTTTAAAATCTTTTAAAACAAGTTGCGCAGGTCAAAAGCATCAAAAAACGACAGAAATGTAAAGCTGCTGTTAGGAAGGTAATAGCCCACAATTCACAAAATTTAGGACTTTCCAAGTGTTACTTCTATAGTGAGGCTTCTCCATCAACTACAAAGATCTTCACGGTTAACTGTCGCCACTGATTCAATACAAGTGGCTGCTATTGCACATATTTCAGTTTCAGTCAATCAATTACATGGTGCAGCTGGTTGCACACTGGGAACAGCCATTCTTGTAAGCGTTGTGTGCCCAGGGTCCATGAAACTTTGAGCAGTAAAATGGTCACTACAAACCCTGTACGTTGCGTACAATAGGCTGGCCGGCTTACTAAGGAGATCATCGCGTCCAGCATACTGCATCCATGCTTTCATTCTGCATTGGGAATGAACTATCAGCTGAAAGGGAAGTGCTTGAATAGTGATTTTTTATTGTTACCCTCACTGAGCAAGTATGAACAGTAAGCCTAAAGACATGCAAACCATACAAAAGCTTTAACACACCTGCCGTCCGTGGTATGCGGAAGAAACTCGTCCCAGGCTTCTTGTGGGTTCTGCCATTGTTGAAGCACCACGATACACAGCAGTAGCTGCCGTAGCTTGGACCGCTGGACGGCATGGCGTCAGCGCGGTCTGAAAGTTAGTAAGTGAATGCTTCGCTGTCAAATTACGAAAAAGATATGTGCACGTCATAAGTGTACCAACAAGCCCCCTTTGAATGATTAGCTAATCGATGCACAATACAAACCAGTGATACATCTCTGACCCATAAAACTCTGACTTACAAAAATAGACGTCTAAGACCACGTACAAAGATCTTCAGAAGTTTCCAGACCGCTATCCCTTGTAATGCAATGGTATCGCGGCCTGGGAACTTTAGAACACCTTCGTACGTACGCAGTATCAGCAGTACCTGGGAAGAAAAATCGTAGTTGAAATTTATGCGGTTAAAATTATATTGGAAACGTCAAAAAAATTTGTGAGCAGCTTGCACTAGTGGCACAAGGCTAGCGAAAAAACGAAGATGATGGCCACTTGGCTAGTCCAGATTTGCCTCCGGCACACCCAGAATTATTCGTGTTCCGAGCCTTCGGGAAACGCGTCGTGAAGCATGCGAGGCCCAGCGAATGCTTCTCAATATTTTGCACCGAGCCTATGACCTAGCTGCCCAGCTACGCTCAGCGCACAGACGCTCGCGGTCCGTGGCAGACGCAGCACGCGTCGCCTCGGCTTGACGCCGTGCCGCCTTTGCTATACTGCATACGTTGCACAATGTTCCCGTCTAGCCGCCGCATAGAGCCACAAACTTTCTTTTTAGCGAACCTCCCAGTCCTTACAAGCTTCAGAAAAAGGTTACAACTGCGTGAATGAGACGCCACGTAAGAAACCAAACTCGCACACTCGAAGCGCAACGTGTGTGTGTGCATCTTTCTATG
This sequence comes from Rhipicephalus microplus, assembly GCF_013339725.1. NCBI lineage: Eukaryota > Metazoa > Arthropoda > Arachnida > Ixodida > Ixodidae > Rhipicephalus > Rhipicephalus microplus. The sequence continues at coordinate 17,565 of NW_023610947.1, read as the reverse complement.
TTTGTTGCATGGTGTCTTATTCGCGCAAGTGTAACCGTTTTCTGAAAAAAATGACCCAACAAGACCAACAACATGTCATTCAACAAGCTTCACTTGAAAACGTGCCCCACCTGTTATCTCACGCACGAAAACGCCGACGCAGCCGACGTTGACGAAAGCGACGAAAGCGACGAAAGCTTCTCGCTGTCAGTCATGCATGGCTTGTCGCTGGGTAGATGGTGTTTATGACAGTACGGCTGAAGAAAATAATCGCGTAAGGTGTGTTGAATAAATTGTTTTTATGTATAAAGAACATACCAAATTTGGGCGTATAATTATTATTTTGTAAAAACAATTCGGTTGCATTGATTATAACTGTTTGTTTTTTTGCGCTTGCGCCCTCTGACGTTTGGTGAGAGCACTAGTTCGTTACGTTGTCGTGACGCACTTCCTGAGGCCAGGTTTCGTGGAGTGTCCGCTCTTGTCTTCTTCTTTCTCTATGGCTGCACGGCAAAATATCGAAAATATCGGAAACGCAAGCAGCCCTCAACATCTCCTCGAGGGACAACCTCATGTTCGTCACAGCCAGACAGCAGCACCAACCTGCATCATTCGGCTCCACCACTCCACGCCGACACTCAAGCATTCCCACCGCCGAAAGCACCAGCGGCGGTACCTCAGGTGAGCAGTTGGGCAGGGAGAAGCTGCTTCTAAGCCTCTCATCACCCCCTTCTGTCGATCCTCCTTCTCCCGAACTTGCGGCCCTTCGCCAGCAAGTTGCGGCACTTCAAAAGCAAAATTCTCTTTAACTAAACAGCTCGAACTCTTAAATAAGCGACTTCAACCCCAACAACAGTGTACTACAAGGCCATCCGGTACTGCCTCCCCTGTCCAGGCAGCTACGCCAGCTACGTCCAAGCTTAGTCCTCGCGCTAAGTCCACTCCCATTAAACCGCCGGTTCAAGCAGCCATGCGTACTCCAGCACTCGAAACCGGTGCCACATCTACTCCAGAAGCTCTTGAGGCTCCTGGGGCACCCCAGGTTCTCTTGCCCGCTAACCAAACTCTCCCTAGCGAAGAGCGCACCCCGCGCGTAGAGGAACGCCTCACGCGCGTCGAAGCTTCGATTAATCACATCCTCATCAGCTTCTTGGTCCAACGCATAGTAGTAGAAGTTACCCAGGCTATTCAAGCCTGGGCAATCACCCAGTTTCAACCCAAGGCATCGCGTTCCCGCTCCTGCTCGGTGAGCAGTGAGGGTACAGCTCCACGGCGTCGTCGTAAAGTGGCTACCACCACCCCACCGTCGGACAATCCAGACTCCATGCCCCTCCCTGCCTTTGAGGATTCCGAGCGGGACATGAGGACCAAATATAAAACCTAAGACAGTCACGATGGCTACCAATCGTACGTCCCGTTCAAACACTGCGTCTAATTCGAGATCATACAGTGGAACCCTGGAGGCTTCGGGAACAGGCGAAAGCGTTCACATCTTTTTCTTTTCCTCAGCTCACTTGGCTCTCAGCCGGCCGTCTTGGCGCTCCAAGAATCTGGCCCTGCTCCATCCCTTTCTGGATACTGCTCCTATGTAGGCGGCACCACCACATGCCTCCTCGTGCACAAAGCTTACACGGCGATACAGGTTGACCTCGATCTGGATCTTCCTTACGACTACTGCATGATATCAGGTGCCTGTCTCAGCGGAGGGGCCAACCATCAATACATATCGTAAACGTGTACTGTCCCCCTCGACTTGCGAGGGCTTCGTTTGCGCATCTCTTCCATCGGGCGCTGGTTATAGCGGCCCGACAACCACTGGTGATTGTCGGGGACTTTAATGCCCCCAGCCCTCACTGGGGTACCACTACGAGAAGGCCTGGGGCAGAGAGCTCAAGGAGCTCATTTCATCACTGAGCTGACGCTTCTTACCGATCCGGCACAACCCACACGTCCCGGTAACTCGGTCACGCGAGACACATGCCCGACCTCTCCTCACCCGTCACATCCGCGATGCTACATGGGAAAATTTAGGCGAAACCCTAGGCAGCGATCACTTTTTACTCCGCATTCGTTCACACCGCGGCAGAAAATGCGCCAACACTGGGCCAAGCCCGTCTCACCGATTGGACTCAGTTCAGAATGCAACCATTCCCCGCCGGCCTCTCCTCGACCGAATATGGGTGGTGGTAGTGGTTAGAATGAAGAGGAAAAAGGCACCTAATTTCTGTCTGCCTCGGGCGACACGGCGCAGTGCCTTATAGGGGTGGGGGGAAGGAGGGATAAAAAGAATAGAAGGAAAATAGACGGGAGAAGAAGACAGCCAAGCGAGAGAAAAAGAAGGAGATAGGAAAGTGACCGAATATGCAGCGTGGGCATCATACGCTCTCCATATGAAACAGCGAACACTCGCACCCCTTGCAACCTCTAATTTGACTCCTGCAATCGATCCACACCTCCTACATTTTTGACACGCTCGCCGCGGGCTCATAAGGCGCTGGAAACGCAACAAACTTAATCGGAAACTTCGCGCTCGCATTGAGGCGCTCACTGCAGAGGCGGCCGCATACTCCGCACAACTTTCCGATGCTAACTGGGCAGACACCTGTTCGAAGGCTGCAAACCAGATGAGGTCTAAGAGTGCGTGGCGACTCTTTAGAAGCCTTCTCGATCCCTCCACCACCAGGGGAGAAACGCAACGCCAGCTCCACCGTGTTCTACATGCCTTTCAGGGCACTACGGATGAACTCGCGCGAGAACTTTGTGACCGCTACATCTGCCGCACAATTGATCCCGCAGGCCCAGCATATACGTATTCCGGCGCCCCTAACACCGACCTCGACGCCCCATACACGAAAATGCGACGGGGCACGGCCCCTGGACGCGACGGAATCACAGTATCACTCCTGGCAAATCTCTCGACCAAGCACACCTCTCGCTACTCCACCTTATAAATTTGATATGAGACGGCTCTCCGCTTCCAACGGAATGGACCACATTGGTCGTGACATTGATTCCCAAATCGGCAAAGTCCGTTAGTATTGAGGCACTGAGACCCATCTCACTTACGTCTTGCGCAGGCAAACTCATGGAAACCATGGTTCGCGAACGCCTTTCCGCCTACTTGGAGGCCAGGAGGACCTTTGCCGACACGATGTTTGGCTTTCGCCCGCATCTGTCGGCGCAAGACGTCCTGCTCCAGCTTCAACACGATATTATAGAGCCGACTACTATGCGCCACAACGATAAAGCCGTGCTCGCTCTCGATCTCCACGGGGCGTTCGACAACGTCAAACACAGCACTATACTCACTAACCTGTCTACCACAAACTGCGGGCAGAAGGACTTTCAACTACATTCGCGCTCTTTCTATCACATCGCACCGCCTTCATTCGCCTTAATTCTAGCGAACATGGCCCGTACTTATTAGGCACGCGGGGTACACCTCAAGGGGCAGTCCTGTCTCCTCTGCTTTTTAACCTGGCGATGATGAACCTCCCCTCTCTTCTAAGCCAGGTCAAGGCAATACAACACGCACTATATGCGGACGATATCACAATCTGGACCAACACCAGCTCCTTAGTGCAAATCGGAGAACGCCTGCAAAGGCTGCCCTTCTGGTGGACACCTACGCAGGTTCATGCGGCCTGGAGTGCTCTCCAGCTAAATCGGCTCTTCTTTCAGTCTCTCCGCTACTGCCGCCTCAAACTTTTCTTCCGTCCGGGCCCGTCCCGTCAGTGCAAAATATTCGGATTCTTGGCCTTCACCTCACATCGTCCTTGGATCCAAAGGGCACAATAGCAGGCCTCAGACGCACCAGCGAACAGGTGAGCCGCATGATACGGCGAGTTTTTACCAAGCGCGGCGGCCTCCGCGGGTCTCAGTCCCTCCGATCGGCCCACGCGTTTGTGACCAGTCGCGTCCTCTACGCCTTGCCTTACCTTCGCCTACGTCGTCGACACGAGCACCAGCTGGACGCCCTTCTTCGTTCAGTATACAAACGCGCTCTGGACCTACCTATTGCAACTTCCAACAGCCGATTCGCGGCTCTGGGGGTACACAACACCTTTGAAGAGATGCGCGAAGCTCATCGCGCTAACCAAATCAATCGACTTTCGCAGACGCCTTCAGGGCGCCGTCTTCTACACAGACTTGGCCTTAACCTGATATCTGACCAAGACCCTCTGCAGCCGGTACCAGAGCTCTGGCGTCAAAAGCTATGGCTGGAACCTCTACCCCGTAATATGAACCCCGACCTCCATCCTGGCCGTAGACTAGCACGCGCCGCGGCCCTCCATACGCGACACTCCGATCGTCCTGGTGTTTTCTGCGTGGACGTCTCGGGTCCCTCCCCCTCGGGTCACTTCACGGCTGCCGTGATTACACAGGGCAAACACGTAGATGGCCTCTCCTTTAGAGCAGACACAGTAACGCACGCTGAAGAGGTTGCCATAGCTTTGGCCGCCTCTCGCCCCTGCCTCACGCACCATCCTGACGGACTCGCGCTTGGCCTGTTCTCAGTACCTTCACGGTTCCATTGCCCCGCTGGCAACTAGCCTACTACAGGCAGCCTCTTGGCGCTTTAACCCTCATCTCATTCGTATAGTCTGGACCCCAGGCCACTCGGGCCTGCCCGGCAACGAGGCGGCAAATGCCGCTGCCCGCGCTTCTCCTGTCCGGGCCGTTGCCCCTCCATGTCCCGAGACGGAATCTGGCAATACCAACCTGACGCGCTTTCGCGAAATTTTGGCTTATTACCGGGCTTCGCGCCGCCTCTACCCGCACCCCGCACGCGGTTTGGAGAAAGCGGACGAACGACTGCTACGCCGCCTGCAGACGAACACCTTTATCAGTCCGGCGGTCGCCAGGCACTTTTTGCCGGAAATCAATAACACCTGCTCGACCTGTCATGTCCTCGCCGACACATATCACGTCGTAGCATCGTGCCCAGTTAATCCCGTCCCTTTTTCATCCCCTTTTCCTATCCCAATTAGAGAGGCTTGGGAGGAGCACCTGCTCGGCTGCTCTACCTTGGCTGCACAACGCTCCTTGGTGGAGCGCGCACGGGCCGCTTCCAGCTCCACTGGCGTCCCGGAATAGGGTCTTTGCCACTCTAGCACGCCGATGGGCCACGTCGGCACTCTCTAGTAGACTTTTTCTGAAATGTTTTTTACCACCACCACCATCTATATAGTCTGACGCCAGGCGCGACCAGCGCCCGTCGGCGCGGCCCGACAGCAACCAGGGGGAAATGCGACATGCTGCATTAAGTGCCGACGCTTTACCCAGACAACACTGCGTCTCCCTCTTTTCGTGACAGAGGGACGCCGGACGCGCTGAAACGCGCATGCGTCAGAGCAACGCAGTGTGGCGCGCGCCTGCGAGTATATGGCAGGACCGGTGCCTGGAGTGGGAGCACAGGCGTGACGCGACGAAATGAACGCTGACGAGCACACGCACCGCGTCACGTCGAAATGTTTCGACACCTTGACTGTGGCATGTAGTCACGTTCTCACATGACACGCATCTCATGATTATCATGTTTGCACTACTCACATACCTTCGTCATCCATTGGCGTCCCGTAATACCAAATTTGGCATATGGAAAGCTAGTAAAACGGCCACGAGTGCATTATCACTGTGGCATGTAGTCATGTTGTTACATGACACGCATGTCGTGATTATCATGTTTGAATGTGTCGTTTACCTATGTGGTCTAGAGTGGTTCTAAAGAAGAAAGGAAAAGAAAAGTGAGCCCCGTAACCGTCTGCATCACGTAGCTCAACTGTAGCTCACAAGGGATGGGGGTGAGGAGGGATTAAAAGAATAGGATTAAAAGTATATATAGAGAGAAAGATCAGCGAGCGAGATCAGCCAATGTGGTCTGTCCGCGTCGCGTAATAGCGAGTTTGGTGGCGAAACGGCTGCGAGCGTATCATGAGCGTAGCATGTAGTCATGTTGTTACATGACACGTATCTCATGCTATCATGTTTGCACGAGTATCATACCTTCGTCATCCATTCACGTTCCGTAATACCAAATTTGGTGTAAGTGACGCTAGCTAAACAGCCGCGAGCGCATAATGAGCGTGGCATGTGGTCATGTTGTTACATGACACGCTTGTCATAATTTTCTTGTTAGAGTCGTCGCTTGTGTTCGCCATGCAATCATGCCATACCATACCAGTTTGCAACCTGCCATGTGAACGAAACCACCGCAAAGCTGCAGGACCATGAAATGTAAATCATGACATTCATGACATACATGTTAAAATTTCATCTTAACGACAAGTCGAATATGTCGTTTATACAGTCACGTTATGCCAACCAAGTTTGGTATCGATACCACTATCGAAACGGCCAGGAGAGCTAAAGTCGTAGGTGGCTAGACAGACAGACAGACAGACAGACAGACAGACAGACAGACAGACAGACAGACAGACAGACAGACAGACAGACAGACAGACAGACAGACAGACGACAGACAGACAGACAGATAGATAGATAGATACATAGATAGATAGAGATAGATAGATAGATAGATAGATAGATAGATAGATAGATAGATAGATAGATAGATAGATAGATAGATAGATAGATAGATTAGATAGATACGCTCAAAGTCACCGAAGTTCGCCAAGAAATGCCTCGCATTTAAAAAAGATAATGTAATAGGTAGGAAAGTGCAGTGGAGAGCAAACGCAAGAATAACGCAAGTGCATGAATGCTCTGCACTTAACGTTAAGTGTCACTGGCTATGTTTGTTGTGCAGGAAAGCTGTCTTGTAGTTTTTAACAGCCAAGCTGAGCGTAGTCGAGGGTTTTCTGTTCGGGGACGATCGTTGATCGCAGATCGCAGTGGTATTTACCCACAAGAAGTGGGTAGGTCCCACTACAGATATGTGCCACACCACCCACGTCTCACCAATGCGCCCATTAGTGCTCCTCACTTTATTCACTCACGTCATGCCACTTCACTACATTTAATTAGTCCCCGCTGCATGGCTCTACATTTGTCGACTCTTCGCCCAGAAAATCAGTGAAGCCTTATTGAACTTTTGCGTAGTAGTGGCATATTGTATAGTCTATAGCACCCCAGCTCACATTTTTTTCGCGTGTCTATTTCGCTCTTCGCTTTCTTTCCCATTTTCTTCCCCGTTCTTCATTCCCTTAGTGGAGAGTAGCAAACCGGATGCTCCAATTTATGGTTAACCTCCCTGCCCTTCCCTCATTTCATTCGCTCTCTGCTGCTTCATCAGTGTCCACCAAGCGGAGCTGGCTTAATTTTTAGGAGCCAACCTCCTCACACTCTCGCGATGTCCATTGACGCCGTCGTTGTCGTAGCTTCTCGTAGGACCAAAGCACCGGTGGTATGTATGTGCCGTAAATAGAGCGAGTGTACTTTGCGCATTTGTGGTTAAGAAATATTCCGCACTCTGTCCGTCCATTCATTCATCCGTGCGTCCGTCCGTCCGTGCTTTATATTGTCGGCAACTTAACGTCGCCAGCCCTCACACATCAGCCTTACATCATGAGCCTTCACTTGTAGGATCGGCTGCCAGTTTTTTCAATGACTGAGAATGGAAGATACTCTGTCCTTTAAAACAGAAGGAAACCGCGATTTATGTGGCTTCAATAGATCTTTTTTCGGATTGCTTAGCATATCTATTTTTGTGTTGGGGAGGCGTCCGCAGTGGATTTCAGTATTATGAAGCCGAAGCCAAAGACGAAGGGAATGTTTACAATGACGAACTCCAAGGTCGACACGCGTGAGATTATAACTGCGTTACAGAGGAGTCCCTCTGCACCTTGCTGTCTGCGATTCTTGTATAGCTTCTAAAGCATTGCACGTGATATGCATGAAACGTTGCGTTGCTAGGTACGGCTGTCGCTTACACGCATCGAAGAAGCGGCCTAATCGAATGAGAACGTTTCGAGGTCATGAAGCCGCGCGAGCGTTGTTGGTATGTCACGACCGGTGCTCGACGAGAATTTTCAGTTCCATTTACGGAGAGTGTGTTGACCTTCTCTATACTTTACGGCGCAGTGAACCAGTGTGTTTCTACGGTTCATTACAATGGTTCGGCGCTGGCTGGTGTGACCAATATATGCGTAAATGTTTGTTTACACAAAGAATGAGGGTTAAGCATAGGAGGACAGGGTGGGGTATGTACACTCGTACATCAAAGGCAAATGAGTATGACCTAGAATTTACGAGAATGAACTAGAGATATTAGGCGAAAAGTACGGACGCCAACTTCCCTCGTATAACGTTTGTCAGCTCATGACATCACTTAAACCCTGTCCTTTTTGAGTCATATCTATTTTCTTCTATTAATGAAACCAGCTTTCCCAGCAACAAGCCTTGTTCAATCAGATATTTTGCTAGCGAACGTGGAAAATAAAATCCGTTTGACATGAAAACCGAGTAGAAAGAGCGTGAGTACATGCGTCAAAACTATCCAATGGTACCGTGGTTTGAAACATGCTATATAAAGCCCTTCGTGGAGCTTCTGGAAAGGATATGGGGGCGTTTGGTATCACTTAACAGGGGGGCCTAAATGAACGTTATAGAGTGTAGTCGCTGCCCCTCCGCAGAGGTTTAGTAACTGAGGTACTCGGCTGCTGACCTGCACATCGTGATATCAGATCTCGCCTCTGGCGGCTGCATTTTCGATGGACGCGAAAATGTTGTTGGCCCGTACGTGTGCTCATATTTGCGTGCACGTTAATTGAAGAACTCCATGGGGTCGAAATTTTCGGAACCTTCCACTCGGCGTCTCTCATGATCATTTGGTGGTTTTAGGACGTTAACCCCACATATCAATCAATCAATATCAATATTAGAGCAGTCGCTGTACTTAACGAGATTACGTGTCGAAGAGACGAAGGAATCGAAACCAACTTCTTATTGTTGACGATGCCTTAAATGCCTCATCAAGCGCCAGAAGTGACCGTTGGTAGCATGGAAGTCATCACGAAGTAGTGCAGAAAATCATGGGACGATGCCATTTTATGACGTCATCATGACGCCACTACAACGTTGCACATTGTGATATCACATGAGCACGTTATCACAAGATATCGACGCTTGGCCAAAGGGGGCACGATCTTGGAGGTATTGCCGAAGGTGCCACGGCCTTGATTGAACCGGCGTCCACGGGTTAGCATTCGAGCACCGTAACCACTATGCCATCGCAGTAGCGGGCTGCAATAGAGAGTGAAAGAGAGAGAGAAAGGTGCAAAGAATGGTAGAGAGGATAACCATGTGCACATCTAGTTTGCTACTCTAAATTTGGTGAAGATATGAAGGGGAAAAAGACATAGAACAGCGAGAAGAAGGACACACAGAATTACGAGTTTACTTGGGTGAGCACATCCACTCTGCAATAACGTCGTGCACGTACATTCTACAAGAGCTGCGAGTAAATAGAGCTTATCTTAGCAAAGACCTGGCATTACGGTTAACAAACAAGCAAGCGTGATTTGGAGCTTAAGTGTTCGAGGCGCTGCTTCGATTTGAACGTGGCGATGCGAAGGTCATCTAGTGGCCGTGTATTGAAAGTGGGATGACAAGGGCCTCTGGAAGTTAATGATGTATGCAGTGAAAAGTGAGATAAAAAACAGCTAAAGCGAAAGAGGCTTAAGACGACAGTTCTCTGTATGAACGTATATATAGTCGCACCAGGCAGCAGATGGAATTCCTTCCTTCTCCAGGACCCTCAAAATGTATTGACCGGGAAGAGTATCAGTTACCAGTCCAGGGAAAGTGCATGCGTGAACTGCCGAAATCTTTTGAAGAAGTGATTCGTTGTGAGATGGAGACTTCTGCGAAGATATGTTCGAAAGAATCGAGACGTATCGCACTCGAGGAAGAGTTGGAGCACCTTCGAGCTGTCCACCGGCGTGCCGAAAGACGATACATACGCACGAAATCTACCTATACCATCAGAGAATTCAGACGCATTCAGAAGACAATCCAGCGTCAAATGTACAATGTCCAGGAACAACGATAGAAGAGTTTTTGTGGCTCGCTAGACCCTCGAAAGCCTTTGTCTCCTGTGTGGAGGACTCTTCGAGGCATTCACTCGCATCCGCAACAGCATCATCCCTTCGCTGCTTTGGCACTGCATCAACGTCGCTCACAGCTTTATGTTTCTGGTGAATTTTGTGCAAAGATCGCTGGCGACATCTCTATACCAATCGACCTATTGCCACAGAACGCTCCAGTCACACGAGATCAGCAAATGGCTCGGGGTTGCATTCACTATGAAAAAACTTCATGCAGCATTGAATACGTGCAGGCGCTCATCATCCCTAGGTCCGGATGGAGTGACCTATGCTGCCCTACGTCACCTAGGCCCAAAGGCACAACGCTGTCTCCTGGATATTTTTAATAAGTCTTGGCACGATGTTATAGTGCCTGATGAGTGGAAGTGCAGTCGCGTGGTGCCTTGTTGAAGCCCGCAAATGCTCCATTAGATCTGGCATCATACCGGCCTATAGCACTAACAAGCTGCGTCTGCAGGTCATGGAGAGGTTACTGCTTACACGCATTAAGTGGTACCTGGAACATTATAACATCTATCCTGATGCTGTGGCTGGCTTTCGACGAGTTCGTTATTCAATCGATATTGTCATTGACTTAGTGACTTCTGTTCAGCACAGAAAGCTAAGAAGCGGCTGTCGGTAGCTCTGTTCTTAGACGTGAAAGGTGCATATGACAACGTGACCCATGAGGGTGTTCTCAGTGCTCTCGAAGCAGCTGAACTTGGAGGTCATGTCTTTCGATGGGTAGAAGCTACCTCACAAAGAGATCCGTGTTTGTCCTTACTGAAGATGGGCCTGAATTTCAGAAGTCGGGGGGTGCGACAAGGTGGCGTTTTGAGTCCGACTCTTTCAACCTGGTTCTGGCGGGGCTCACGGAAATGCTGCCACATACGGCTTATATATCTCTCTACGCTGATGATATCTGTGTCTGAGCGTCCGGCGTGACACGGCCTCAGTGCGCGCAAGGATATAGATGGCGGTAACAATAACATCGGCATACCTTCGCCAGCAAGGTTTGACTATCGCCACAGAAAAATGCACTGCAGTGCCATTTACACGTAAAGCGATGTCTTTCTACCCATTGTGCATCGATGGCGAATCAATTGCATATCAGAGCAGTCATGAATTCTTAAGTGTCATCGTAGATCTTGACCTAACTTGGAGTCCACATGTAGCCTACCTAAAAAAAAAAGCTCATTGGCATTGAGAAGCTCATCGCCGGAAAATCATTGGGCCTCTCCGTGCACTGCATGCTGCAGCTTTATACAGCCTTCTTCTTCGGACTTTTCCGGAACAGTCTTCCTGCCCTGTCCAACACGTGCAATACTAACATAACGCGTGCACTACAAAGCGTACAAGCCCAAGCACTTCGGGCATGTCTTGGCCTTCCGAGATGCTCATCGACAGTGGCAACTATTTTTATCGCACAAGAACAGCCGATCACAACGTATGCCATTGCCGAGACGCTGAGAGTGCGCAATCGACATTTATCACGGCTTCCATCACATCATTTAGCGTGTTTGACAGCGCGGAGGCCCCATGCTTTGTTTTGTGGTATTGTGAAAAAACACCAGGACATGTTACCGCCTAGCTTCGAACTTCCGATGCGTCCAGCATCTGCGTTAAGGAGTCTCCGTCAACCTGATGTGCGCTTATAGGTTCCTGGAATCGTCCTCCCTGCCTGCCTCTCTATTTCACTCTCTTGACAGGCAATCTGTTTCGGCGCTTCTCGGTGCTGCTCGGTGGACTGGTGGTAAAATCATCGACATGCGAGTTAACCAGCGTAAGAGCTTCATGGCCATTGATGGTTCGCACGCTGCCGCACTAAACATACAACGCAACGCTACTGAGTTGAATGGAATCAACGTCCGCTCCTATATCCCGATTGGCTCCAAAGCCGCCATTGGTGTCATCTACGACATTGACGCTGCCATTCCTAGCTCAGTATCGAGTGACCTGGTCAAGTAGCTAACGAAGCTAGTTTCATCGTCAAGGTTGCTTGTTTAGGCACTTCACGCGGCGTGAAAACAGATTTTAAAGGCAACTCTCCACTCTCGAACGTCGTTTGGTCACTTCTGACAACCTGTGAGACCTTTTGTGCCTAAGCCACTGCAATGTTAAAACTGCATGAAGCTTGGTGACATGAGCAGTGTATGCGCTGGCAAGCGAGTATGTTATCGCTGTGTTGAAACCCATCCGCAGACACTTGGTAAGCCATGTTCTCAAGTATTAAATTTTAATGAACCTCACGAAGCTTCATCGCGAAATTGCACAAAATAGAAATAACTGTATTGAGACAAGTGGCGAGAGGCCACACATCGAATCGCGAAGCCACCATAACCGTTAAAAAAGTGGTGCCGTCAGCGCCGAAGTTTGTTAGGAAAAGCCAATGTCTCTGCATCCGCATAGCCCATTCGATGCTCCACCTCACCATTTTCTTTACCACCCGGATTACACTCGGTTAGTGTGAAGCAGAAAGTAATGAAATGCATGGTATCTGCAGATTCCACTTAACCTACATTGACAAGGCGGCAGCCACATGGATCAGCGACAGTCCGTACTGAAAACAACATCACAGACACAACTGACGCAGTTGGCCTCCGTTGCGAAGCCGCAGCGACACGCTGATTCACAACGCACCTCTTGAAGAGTAAACCCTGAGTCTCCGGCTGACAAGCTTCCCGAAGAAGACAAATCAATCCTGATTGTTCTTCAATCAGTGGTAGACACATTTCGACTATTGATCGGCATGTTGAAGTCGCCCCACTCTGAGCCCGTACAACAGGTAGTGCATGTTCTACTTCCAGTGCTCGCAAGACTTCAATTGGCCCCACGGACCTCAACCTACCGTAGAATGTGATACGCCTGAAGTCCAATGTTCACTACTATGGAACGCAGCAGTTTAAGTTCACGTTTTTTTTTCATGTTCTTTTATTTATACCTCACTCTTTTCATCCCTCAATCCCCTTCCCCCCGGTGTACGATAGTGAACCGGACGCGCGTCTGGAACCTTCCTGCCTTTCCTTTTTCTACCTCCTCCTTCCCTCAACGCTTCATCATTACCATCCTTACTGCCCGCATAACAGGCAGTGAACTTAAGATCAAGCCCATTCTTTTTTGTACCTTTACTGATAATCAGTGTTTGTACCGTTGTAATGTGCAAGTCTAAGTTGCACACTTCGACCGAGGTCACAACAATCACCACTCAAATCTCACGTTCTCGGCCCAGGCGGTACTATAGCGGTTTCGTATTTACCTTTGTGATGACATTACCACTGTATTCCTGATTACATTCCCAACGAATGCTTTCTTCATCATCGGCAGTATTGTTCTAAAAGCCATCCCTGTTTCATGGGTTGCTTCAACGAGCTAATTATCGGGGCTCGCCAAATCCGCCTCCGCTTGTCAGCTCGTACGTAATGGTACGCCTTCATCAACTAGTCACGTCCTGATTTAGAAACTAGTGTAAACGTAACTACTAAGAGACGTATTTCACTATATTACAGTGTTTTTGGCAGAGCCGTACGGCAACTAAGCGGGTCCTGCTACCACGTGCCGTTTGTAACTAGCAAGGACGACGATACTGCATGATGGCCAGAACAAGATGTGATATCGGTTTATTCAGTCACTGATTATATAGGCGCACGATAGCGCGCCGTGAGTATCGCGCATGTCCGATGCGCAGTCGTGATGCGAATAGCCTTGCCGGATACATCCTTTCCGTTAACAACGAAATTACATACCCACCGAAACGGTGGTAAGTACATGGCATTTCAAAAAATGATATCATACACTTGGTTAAAGTCCTTGTCATAATGAAGACGCTGTGGTGGCTTCACGGTTTCGAATCGACCTTCTCAAAGCTGGCGTAGGTGGTGAAGTTGACTGACGCACCACAGGGTCGCGAAGGGCCGCCGACGTCGGAACTTCGCGATGTCGGCCATTGGCTGGCGAGGTTGAATGTCGTCGTCGTTTTCCTCAATGAACCGTTCGCCAGTTTGAAGTAGGTGACGACGGTTGCGCCTTAACAGCTTCTGGTCCTCCGTTTTGACAACGTAGGACCTTGGATATGGCGAACCCACCACTTGAGCTTTCCGGGACCATGCAGCGTCTCTGAGCCTCACGACGTCACCCTTCTGCAGAGGAGGCAAAGGTCTTCCCCCTTGGGCCTGGCTGTGCTTTTTGACGTCGGTTGTGGTCACTGTACTGAAGTCCGGGAGGTTGGCGCGAAGGCGCCTTCCTTGCAGTAGTTCACCAGGGGATAACCCGTCCTCCAGTGGGGTAGAGCGATAGGCCAGCAGGCCCAGCCAGAAGTCGTCGCCCGAATCTGCAGTTTTTTTTAAGATGCGCTTCACAACCTGCACACCTTTTTCCGCCAGCCCGTTTGACTGCGGATAATGAGGTCTTGAAGTGACGTGCGTGAAGTCGTATCTCCTTAAAAAAAAAATCATGGCTGGAAAATTGTGGGCTGTTATCCGTGCATACTTCAACGGGCACGCCAAATCTGGCAAAAATAGCGCTCAGTGCTGCGATGGTTGATTGCGCCGACATGTCAGGTAGTTTCTGAACTTCCGGAAAGTTTGATAAGGCGTGAAAGACAACGATGTATACGAGTCCCCCGCAAACGAAAAAATAGCAGCTCCAACTCTATGCCATGCACAACCTGGCACGGGCCGCATTTGAAGCGGTTCCTTGGGCTGTTTGTAAGCATACTTGCGGCATGTAGGACAAAGTTGCACCATGGAAGCAATCTCAGCGTTAAGCCCCGGCCAAAACACGAGGCGTCTGGCCCATTCTTTGCATGTTTGCATGCCAAGGTGACCTGCATGGATTTTTTGAAGCATAGTTTTTCGCATGCTTTTCGGAATAACAACCTTTGACGTCTTTAAAAGTATTCCGTTGACAAATGAGAGTTCTTGCTCAAAAGGCTTTAGTTCACCTTGTACTGGAAGCCCCGCCGACAAACTTGCGATCACCGACTGTAGGTAGCGGTCACGAGCCGCTGCCGCTTGCAGTTCTTTCTGCGTTGCTTCTGCGACACGGTAACCTAGAAACTGGATTGTGTGAACTTCCACGTCGGTAGTAGCACCAGCGTGGTCTTGGTTGTCAGCAGTTGACCGGGACAACATGTCAGCAAGAACAAGGTACTTCCCAGGAATATACTGCAAAACAAATCATACTTGAACAACCTCAAAAAAAAAACCGTTGAAGGCGACGTGGCATGTCACTAATTTCCTTTTGAGCAATTGACAAGAGTGGCTTGTGGTCCGTTTCAATTGCGACTTTCTGGCCGTAGACGAACTGGTGAAATTTTTGCATCCAAAGCAAATTCCTAGGGCCTCCTTTTCTATCTGTGCGTACAGTTTTTCTGCCTTAGTCAGCCCTCGATGTGCGTAAGCTACGGGCCGCCACTCGTTATTGTGACGTTGCAGAAGGGCGGCACCGACGCCGTCCTTCGATGCATCGCAAGATAACCTTGTTTCTTGTCGTGGGTCAAATATTGCGAGCACGGGAGCGGTGGTCAGAATTTGCGTGACGCTTTTCCACTCTTTGGCGTGGTTATCTGTCCACTCAAACTCAGAACTGGCTTCGATAAGAGTTCTTAACAGGGCCGTTCTTTCAGATAGCTGCGGCACGAACTTTCCAAAGTAGTTCAACACAGCCAGCATACGTTGAACATCGGCCTTGCATGTTGGCACTGGCATTTGAACCAAACTTTTTACGAGCCCTGGATTTGGGGATATGCCGTTCGCACTTATATCACCCAAAAACCGTAGCTCTTTTACGCCAAACTTGCACGTGTGCAGATTAAACGTTAATCCAGCTGTTTCAGCCGTTTTGAGGACTGCAACCAGGCGCTCATCATGCTCTTCCTTCGTTGAGCCCCAGATTAGGATATCATCTATATATATGAGCACGCCTGGCAGACCGTCAAATATCTGACAAAGTGCCTGCTGAAACACCTCGGATGCAGATGAGTTGCCAAAGGGTAGCCTTAGAAAACCGTATCTGCCAAAAGGCGACGAGAACGTACAAATTTTTGATGTCTTGTCTAAGGGCACCTGATGAAAGCCGGCGTTTGCATCCAAACAGCTAAAATAAGTAGCACCGGTTAGCCGTGCTTCCAAGTCCTCGCCTCTGGGTAAAGGGAAATGCTGCCTCTCGATATACTTGTTCACTCTTCTGGGGTCCATGCAAACTCTTGGAGCACCGTCTTTTTTTTTTTCACCAGTACCAGAGGGCTTACCCAGTCGGTTGGCTCATTTTCTTTGACGATGATGCCCCCCTGGATCATTCGCTGTAGTTTCTTCTTCAGAGGTTCCTGAAGTGCAAGTGGAACCCGGCGAGCAGGCTGAATAACCGGAACCGCGTCTGGACGCAGGACCATTGTGTACTGCGTTTTCAAGCAGCCGAGCCCTTGAAACAGGTGTCTCAAATCTTTCAAAAGTTCATACTCAGACGAGGCATTGACAGCGTCCACCGTACGTCGAACCAATCCAAGCGCTTCACTGGCATCGAGCCCAAGGATGGCTTGGCGCCCATTATTTACGATGAAGAATTTCACGCTTATCTCGGTGGTTCCGACAGACACTTTCTGTGACGTTGTTCCATAGCTTGAAATAACGCCCCCGTTGTAGGCGCGCAACACTGACCCGGTAGGTTGCAACACTTCTTTGGATCCAAGCTTACGGTACGTTGTAAATGGAAGTAAGCTTGCCTGCGAACCGGTGTCCACTTTGAACGTCACTTCTCTGCCATTTACTCGAGCCTTGATTGTCCAGTCTTTCTTGCGACAATTTTCGGAGCCGATTTCGAGAATCTCAAAGTCATTTTCAACGAGATTAGCTACTTCGCTAACAGCGGTAGACTTCTGGCAACAACTTGCAAAGTGGTTGTATTTGCGGCAAGAATGACATAATTTACCATACGCGGGGCATTGCTTAGGTTTATGTTTGCGGTTGCACTTCCTGCAGCAAATATCTTGAATATCGCGACTCTGATTTTTTTTCCGCTGCTGCCGGTTTTCCGTCACCGTTTCGCCACTTGAAACTGCGTCAATTCTGTCTTCTGTCCTATTCCAAACTAGGCTCCTTAGTGCCGCTGCTTCTGCCGCTTTACACATTTCCTCGGCTTTTAGTAGCGTCAGGCCTCTCTCGGCAAGCATTCTTTCACGCAGCTTTGGGTCGTTCGTACCAAACACAATTGGTCTCTAATCAGTGAATCGTGCTGATCCCCAAAGTTGCACTCTGTCGCCTGCTTCTTGAAGTACCGCACAACTTCTCAAAAGGTTCTTTCTCCGCCTGGCTTCGTGTACGAAAACATATCTTTCGTGAATTTCATTGCTCACCTCGGAGAAGTAGGCGTCGAACTTCCGCACGACCGTGTCGTAAGATTCCTTGCTTTCTCCGGGCCCGTACTGAAAGTTGTTGAAGATGTCGAGCACTTCGTCTCCCGCGAAGCTCAGCAAGAGCGCCACTTGCTAGGAGTCACTTCTCGGGGACTTCCCGGCTGCCGTTGCTTGCAGAAAAAGCTCGAACCT
>NW_023610946.1:0-145385 GCF_013339725.1 Rhipicephalus microplus | reverse complement strand
TATGTACTACAGTTATACTCGAGGATTTTTTTTTTTTTTTGAACCTGAATACTATTAGAGTTCACATTTTCGCATGTGTACCATTGCTTCTTGCTTAAAGGGACACTAATTGGAACCAGAGTTGGTTTAGATTTACAAACTGTGCTCTGAGAACTCAAATGTCGCGTGTTTCATTATCATAAGGTAATATTAGTGGGTAAAATCAAGGTAGAAGTTCAATTTTTAATTTGTTGCCAAATTCTCTGCGCTTGACGTTCTAAATTCACAATTGTAGTTTTTGGTATTTTCGTGGCATCGGCTTGATGAAGTTTTCTGAAACTTCGCATGTTAAGTCTGTGGCACCCACGGATGATAATGTATTTCGGTTAATCGATTGGAACTGCATGAAACTCGGTACAGCGTCATCAAAGTTCTTACTTAACTTGTTTTTGGTGCAGGAAGCTCAAGGTGGCGTCGCCCCCCGCATTTTTTTTTTGCGCGTTTTCTCTCTTGCCAAGTGTCATGTCGCAGTAAGAGTGGTGTAAATTGTAATTTCTGATACGCCAAAAATCGTTTTGCTCTTTAGTGTCTCTTCGATGTGCGATCTTTGAGGTGTTTTAGCACCAGATGCTTCAGCATCGATTAACTTCTCACGGTGGTCTAACGGTCTCTATGCAAGAGTGACAGAGCGGGTGGGAGAATGTTTGTGTGCTTGATCGCTTACAGGCCATACTTTGAGATGAAGGCTCAGCTAATGAGCTCTTGAGGTAGTTAGCACTCTTAGATGTAGTAACTGTCTCGTTATGTTTTGCAACAAATGTTTTGCATGGGTTCTCCTTCAATTAAAAAAAACTCCAAGTGAAGCTTGCTTACAAATGCTTGCAATAGTAAGTTGATCTGTATCCTCATAATCAAGTTGCCATTGATTTACATGCTTGACTGAATATCTAACTTACATATGTTTGCATGTGCATGATTTTTGTGGCATGTGGCGAAAAGTGTGTTGGATACAGTTATTTTTAGGAAGCACATATTTGTTGTCCATTAACCTATTATTGAAGATTTGCTTGTTTCTCTCATAAGGATGTCTGACGTTAATTATTTTTATAATATTGCCAGATTAGTAGAAATAAGAATTAATTTATACTCATTGATGTAATTTTGAAATAATAGGTAAATGCTAGATTTGAGCAAAAGTACTAATTGTTGCCGAGGTTAGCACAATACGCACCAAGTGTGAGGGACTCAGTAACACAATGCGAATGTTCCAAGGTCAGAGGTTATCATTTGCTCGCTGTAGAACTATAACTTAAACTAAGTTTGCTTTATATTTACGTCTTCTTTTGTAGAATTCACTTAAATGAATTCCGAGGGAAGAAACTGAAAAGAAAATCTCAATATTTCATGGTTGTTTACTGTATCTGCTAGAGCGGTGTTTGTAGAGTTTCAACTGAGTTAGCTGCATGACATTGTTTATGTGTATCTGTAGTATCTTCATCTTGTAGAACAATGCATTGCATTTAGTTACTCAATATATTGTTCTTGCAATTCATTGCCCATTCCAACTGAATTTCAGTGTACCAACAGTCTACCCCATAGGTCACCAAACTATCTGGCCCTGGCGATTCTCAACAGCTGTTCTAGAGTGCCACGAAACTGCTAACTATTTCTGAGCATGGAGACAGTCGATAGCGGGGAGTGGGCAGGTGATAACGCCTCTTACACGCGCAACCACAGTATTAGCATAGCCCACATTGGCGTGTTTTGTTTTCTTGAATATTGAAGGTCATCGCTGTTGGCGTAGAACTTGGAACTCCCGATAATACATAGACTTGCAATATGCCCCTGCACTGCTCTACAAGTCGTTTAGCGCCCGCTGACCACACACTACATGCTTCAGGCACCGCGCAGCACAAGCAATATATTCACACAAACGAAGCGCTGGACGTACAGAGGCCTTAATTTTTTTTGTGAAAAATAAATAAAGAAAGAGGCATGTTATTTGCACAACGAGATGCTCGTGGACTGACACACCAGTTGTAAAGCAAAGCTTGCATGCCCGTGTAGCCCACAGTCATAAGCGTATAAAAGTGCTTGCTGCGCATTTTGGTTACAAAACCAACATAGTGCAGTAGGGAATCACATTGTATGAAAAGTGCCGTGTGATCGCCGACTGTGATCTGCAAACAAATCGCTGATGCGCCCATTATTGTTGTTCAACTGGTTTGAACACTCTCGAGTATGAATTACCAGTTTTTCATGCGTCCTGTCACTACGGTTCTGCAAATCATGCAAGTTTCATGGTGCACACTAAGTGACGAGTTCTTAGTGCTGTGACCACCCTTTTTTTTTTTTTTTGCTACTCACAGACATTCGATGTGTAGATGCTGCCTGGGATGCCTTCGTTAAATGCATGTCTAATCCAATGCAAGTTAGCTTTTTCAAATAAATAAACTTGAAGTTTGAAGTTTATTCATAATCGAAAACATACAACATGATTTATCAAGTGGTTGGATGGGAAGGGGTAATGAAAATGCAACTGAACGCCTGACAGAGCACGGACCCCTGCCCTGGCCACAATAATGCACAACACTAGTTGCTAATGGGGGTAATACGGATGCATACAGCGTTCATTCTAGCTGCCTGCAAAATCCCAACATGTCCTTCATGTAACACTTGGGTTTCACCAACCTTCGTTTGAGAACCCATGGTCTACACCATACAGTTCAGCATTAATTGATGCTTGTGTTTTTATGTGCTACATGGAATCAAGAACTTTGCAATTGAATTGCCTGGTGGGGTTATTTTTTAGAGGGCTAGGTTAATGTCGTATGGTTCAATTACAGAATAATATCATCAAATATATATAGAACAGCCATAAATTTCTGCTCTCATATGTGTGACTGGCATCAGTTTAAGAAAAATTTGGGACACAAATTTTCTTGGCTCTGTCTCCCCTTTTTCTTGGCATCTTGTGGATCCTTCTTTGTGGCACCTTTGGCAGTGTTTTGCACGTCATGAAGATTGTGCCTTTCCCATGCTTTTTCTTGGATTGGTTATATTTTGTTTTTCACACTTTTTGGAAGTCCTGAGTATCAGCACAGCACCACGTGAATTTTGCCAAGTACTTTCAGATGCTTAGTTACTCCTAGTCTTGTGTTTCTGTGGTCTTCACTGCACCCATCGCATGTTATTGTGCCTGCATTGGCTGCTCTGACAAGAATGTTCATTCCGATGACTCGCTGGCATGGCTGCTGACTGACCTTTGGCTATTGTTTGACAACATTCACATTGCCGTACATTGCCTCCACTGTTATCCGAGAATTGTGCGATTGCCTTAGTAACAACTGCGCATGTAAAACTGAAAATCTGCCCCACCGTGGTGGTCTATAAGGTACTAGGCTGCTGACCGTGTGTTGCGGGATCGAATCCCGGCTGCGACGGCTGCATTTTTGATGGAGGCGGAAATGTTGTAGGCCTGTACTCAGATTTGGGTGCACGTTAAAGAAGCCCAGGTGGTCGAAATTTCCGGAGCCCTCCACTACAGCGTCTCTCATAATCATATGGTGGTTTTGGGAGGTTAAACCCCACAAATCAATCAAACAATCAGAACTGAAAATATAATGCATGCTAATGACACTTTAGCACTTTAGTATTTATTCATCTTATCTACGAACTCGCTTGGTGGATTCTGTGCTGAACGGTACTGTCGTCGTCATCTCCTACGCCAGCGTAGCCCTCACCGATCGCCCCGCCATTCATGAACTCCTGATGCCGGGCAGCTCTAGCCAATCGGCGCCTTGTCCTGGGACTCCTTTGACAGCCCGCCATTCATGAACTCCTGACGCCGGGCAGCTCTAGCCTTGTCCTGGGACTCCTTCGACCGTATCCTAATTTTTTCATTTCTCGATCTTTACTTCTCACTCTATCTTCTTAAATCCCTCCTTAACCCATTCAGTCGTGAGCTACTGTTGAGATGTCGCACTTAGCTGCAGACAGTTGCGGGGCTCACTTTTCTCTTCTTTTCATCTTTTACAAAATTGCCCCCCCCCCCCCTTCAATTACCCGATGTTGTCCATTGCAGGAGCAAAAGAAGCGCGTCTTCCACATGGAAGAGGACGTCATGAGGGTCAAGTTCTCGTACACTGAGGCCCTGCACAACTTGGAGCAAATCAGTGACCAGATGCATCAAAACCGGCTTCTGATGCCAAACAGCAGCAGCAGTGGCAGCAGTCTGCTCAGCAGCGATGACTGCTGTGGCCGTGGTAGCAGAGAACGACAGCTTTGGCTCATGCGCTGGGTGATGGGTTTCCCGCAGCGGCTAGTGAAATCTTCTAGCCTATCTAGTTCGGAGGTAGGGCGCAAGGTCACGCATGTTTAATGCCGACTGCTGTCAATGCACTCAAACCTCAGTATTGTTGCGGGTGAAACAAGACAGAAACGAGAAGTTGACCATCTGCTCCAGATGATGATTTCCCGGAAGAATGACAACCCACCATGGGGAACCGGGCACGAGGCATGCGGCAGTAAATTTGTGAAACAAGAATAAATATAATAAATAATAAAAATGAGAAAGACAGAGCAGACAAAGAGGGCGAAGAATATGCGAAAAAGATAATCTCCAGAGAAACAAAAATATTTGTGATAATTTTGGTGGTCTTTGATGCGATGTTACCTAAAGTTAAAACGTATGATTTAATTAATTACCAGAACATCGAATAAACCTACTTCTTCTTTCCAAAATGTGTGTGTGCCACCCCGGGCAGTTCATAAGTGATATGGTGAGTATATCAGACCCATATGTAACGAAATTTTTGTTAAAAATAAGTAACTGAAGAATAGTCTTCTAATATATATTGTGTTTGAATACATCTTTATAACGAATTTTTATATACCACAAACTTATTTTAGAGTAAGATGCAATTCCGTTAAAATGAGGTTTCAGTGTAATTAGGTTTGAGTGAAATACTTTAGGTGACTTTGCCATGGCTGTCATAGACAAAATCATGATCAAGTAATCAAGTTTTAGTGGGCAAGCATAAAGAAATGCCCATACTTGTTCATTGCATTCTCTAGCTGGATATCTGCTTGGACATGACCAGTTGTGTACGTCTAGCTTCTGATAATCCTAAATTCTGGTTCCATTTTTGGTTTTATTCATGTCCTAAATGAAATGAAAAACATTACTTAATTGGGGCTTGAATCCTGTTTTCCCGCCAGCCTCTTGGCAAGTGCAGCGCTAGCATACATAGACACTTGAAACGCCCTGCGACGGATACTACATGACGAGCTGATTTTCTCTGTCTAGCAGTTAGACCTAGAAGACGACAGTGGGGAGTTGTAGTTTTAAGAATGCAAGGAGGGTTCAAAACTTTAGGTACGTGAAGCCATTTAAATGTGCTATTCCTAAAATTCACTAGTTTCGATGATTCAGTAACAATGTCGCCAGGATTGAAATGCACTAGGAACTGGGGCTGCCAAGCGACTAATGGGACTTGTGAAATCGTACCACTGTCTTCGCCTCCATGGACTTAATCCTACACCATCATCGTTCACATAGTCTGTCTGATGCCTTACATGTATATCGAACATCGCTGATTTCTCTGTAGAGTGAAAATTCTAACTAATGTCTTCGCTAAAGTGCACCAAGTTGGTGCTTCCAACCTTGGAGGGTGATGCTATGTGCCGCTCATTTAGGGGATGAAGAATGGGAGAATGGATTGGTTCCCGAGTCGCCATATGATATTTGCTATTGTGATGCCGATTGCCGTGCCGTGTATTTATATTGTACTGAATACGTCAGTCTTTTGACATCTCCCCATAAAAATGCATAATAAATCCCTATTGCAATAGTGGTATGCACAATCAGAGCATGTTTGTTCTTTTCTGTATACGTGTGTGTTAATAAAGCTCCATCACTCACTTTAGAAGCTCGCCGATAAACATGGTGCCACTTGGCTTGTTGCAGATGTTAAAAATATATGAGGATATCTGCTGTGAAGAGACCTATAAGAGATTGCCGGAGCCTAGAAGAATTCAAAGGCATCCAGCGGCCATTCGAAGAGCGCTTTCTGAGGTAACATTCCATGCTTCATCTGTGCTTGTTCATATTTGCGTTTGTACAGATACCTTAAACAAGTTTAGGTCTTTGAAGGAAAGGCTGTGCTACAATACACCTATCAAAAGGGAATGGTGACTATGTATTGAAGAAAAAGCCACAGGATGATAATCTTTATGGCTGCAAAAAAAAATATTAATAAATAAAGGTGACGATTATCAGAAACTGTACACAAGTTTGAATGTTTGTAAGCGTAGTCTATGAAAGTTGAACTTTTTGCTGACATCCTACTTCATCATGTTCAGGTCAAACTGCATTTTGGTAAGTTCCTTGTGTTGTTGATTTGGTATTCCAGCTGTGCTAATGAATTTATGCACTCCTAAAGTCTTGAAGTCCTTCTACATTTGATATTATCTCAGCACTTTTCACCTTTAATTAACCCTAAAGTTTACCATGGGAAATTTCGTTGTAATAAGCGAAACACAGAAGCCTCTGATAGATACACTTGTCGCCATCCCATGTAGTAAAATACAGTGAACTCCCTCTAAGAAGAACTCTTTTAAGACGAATTCCTGCTTAAGACGAACAACTCGGGAATGTTTGTTTGGTTTTCCTTAGACTCAGTGCAAATAAAATCTGCTTAAGACGAACTGCGTAACACGCCTTTTCTGTTAAGACGAACTCTCACAGCAATCGACAACGGCGGGAATTCTGCGCAACAGACATTAGTCTTGATGGGGGCATTCAGGCGAACAAGAGAAAGCAAAATGAAAAAAAGAAAGTCAGTTTACTTGAGCTTGTCTCCTTTAATCTTCTTCTAATCGTGAAAACAGAGTCATGCTACAGTTCCACTGTTAAAATGTGGTAGCAGTTTATTCATGAGCATATTATGAACTTGTAAAATCGAGTAATCATTAGATTGGTGTATTTCAATTACTCTACTTGAAAGCATAGTTTTTATTAAGCCGAGCCAAATAAATGCTTTTTCTTGTTCTTTTCCTGCCCACTGTAAGTATACTCCAGTGTTTTCAGGCAACATATCTGGGCACACTTGCCATGTTAGCATTTGGTTTTTGGGGGCACTTCTGATAAAGCGAACTCCTGATAAAACGAACAAATTATACTGGTCCTTTCGAATTTGTCTTAAAGGGAGTCTACTGTACACTTATAGCAAGTGTGCTTTCTGCATCGCAGCACTGCTTTAAAAAATTTTCTCGTAGCTGTCTGCACTGAAGTAGCTTTTAAGTACATTACAATTTCTCATTACCTGTAAAGACAAGAAGATTTGCCCAAATATTCTTGTTTCTTCTAGCACACTCCAAAGATCTGTTGTATTACATCTGTGAGAGATAACTGTATTGTTATATTGAGAGAAATATACATGACTTTCAGTGGAATAAAAAAAAATTACAGCATATCCACGGACTGAATGATGATAAGTGGGGCAAAGTGTCCGTGCCTCTGTCTGTCTGTCTGTACATCCGTCCGTCTAGCGAACACTCTAAGTACCATCATCTCGCATATTTTCATCATATATTGATTATATACAAGTGCCACCATCTAGCGGACATATTAAGAACTAAACGAGAGGTGACTACTTACTACATACATAGAGGATGCACTCCGACAACGGGTATGTGCCACCGGTGGTTACAAACGATAACGGGAGGAACGGATGACGCCATAAGGAGCTTTGCCTCTAAAAAAAGAAGGGGGGGAGGGGACAAAGAAATGTTCATCACATTGCAAACTTTGTTGTATTGAGGTTTGTTTGAGATTTGATTGTATTTATACAAAAGTAGTAATGTCAGCAAAACTTGGTGACAGAGATCTAAGTGCCATTGAATCTGTTCAATGTGAAACGATATTTATTAAGGAACCCTCTCGCATAACTAAGCAGGCTTGTGGCTGCTATTCCTTATAATATTTATTAATTTCATTGCCTAATCTCTCTGTGCCCATGATGCATTTACATCTTGTTGATGATTACATCTTGTTGAACACTTTCTTAACATTGATGAGGTCAGCTTTAGCAGTAATGGAGGCTAGGGAAGACTACTAGTGCACAGAAACTAGGAATGTTTTTTTTTTTTTTGGACACAATTGCACCTTTCACTGCACAGGAATGTTCTTGTGAAGACTTAGCAAATTCTGGGTCAGTATACCGCCATGCATGCCTGTCTCACTATTTAAATGTGATTATGTTTCTCCGACAAAAACTATCACACATGTAATCACTCGAAGCAAGCAATGCTTAATTGTACGGGAACATTTTTTTCATTTTGTGAATGATTTTCTTCAATTGCCTACTTAATGTGAAAATGAATTAGCATTGAGTTCCATAAAAAAGCACAACTGGCAGAGCCTGCCCTACCAGTTGGGATTTTTTTAAAGAACTAGACATTGCTGGTGGTTCTGGTTACGGAAAGATATGAATTTTTTTATTACAACTGCGGAAGTGTGTCTTGTGTGTTGCCTAACACGCACAAAAATACAACACATCAGAGGCTGTTAAAAGTACTTGTTGCTGGGCTAGCCGGTTCATGCACACTTTATAATAAACCATAAGCATTTTGGCCACTTAAGGCAAATAAACATTGTGCTAAAATACTATAAAGTAGGTGACACAGGGAGACAATTGCCTTTTATCTTCTTCCCATTAATTTAGGTCCATTTGCTATATTGGTCATTGTGTTCATGGTCTGTAATAGGAACCGTAATAGAGGCAGGTGTTTCATTTTCCTGTTTTGGAAGTTCTGATTTACGCAGAATCTTCTGTAGCTCATGACATGGTGGGGAGTATTGCATTGCTATGGCTTATAGGCATTTTCGTGCGTAGTCCTATGTTACATATTGGTTTTCACTTTCACACAGGAAGGCCGTCAAGCTCACGTGAGGTACCCATCGTCGCCGCCACCAACTAGTCAGCACAGAGGACTTGTTTCATCGCTTGTCGACCGAGTGTTCACGGGCAAGACTCCTCAATCGCAAGTCGCAGAAGAGAAGTGTGCAAAAGTTTCGCAGTGTGCAGTGCCGACGTTAAAGCAGCTGGTTGCCGCGGTGATAGATCGGATGTTCCCAGACACCACACAGTGCAACGGCAATGAAGAGATTGTGCTCGATTTAACTACAGCAGCTTCAAACAACAATGGGTAAGTAATTTAATCAGCACAGGACATGTGTATAAGGAAGTGCGGCAGACTCCAGTAACAGTTCTGTTCACTGATTGCGCCGTGCTAGCTGTTAAAGGGGTACTGACACCTTTTTTCGAAGCCGAGTTTACTCTGCCATTCATAGTTCCTATATACAGAGACAGATCTTATAAAGTATGATGCTCAGAAAATGCATATAAGATATTTGATTTTGATATTGAGGTCAATTTTTATGGCACACTTACCGCATCAACACTAACATGATGTCAGGCTACAGTACTAGTAATTCCGGTAACTTCACAGTGCAGTCTGGCTAGTTTTGATGACATAGGTACCGAAACTTCCATGAGGGGCTCTTGTGCATCACCAAAACTTTTAAATTGACTGTTGGTGCATCACCAACGAAGCCACAGGGCGGTGCAGTCATGGACACGTCACCATATCTTGCACAAACATGCGATGAGAAGTTTGTACTGTGTTGACGTCACTGTATAGTAGGAACCGAATCTAGCTTTTAGAAAGCCTTCTGTAATTACTTTTAAAGGGTGCACTCGCGCACAGCGCTACATTTTAAGCTTTCAAGGGCTTGGTTTTTCGTTTGACACAAAAAACAAGAAATGAAAACTTTCGTGTGGGTACCTCTAATGCCAGACATGACTTGATGTGTTGAAGTAGTGCTATCAGATTTCATTGAAGAATTGATCAAGATAGAAAATGGTATGCAAAAGTTTCATACCTCAGTGCTATTGACTGCCTTTCTTCCTGTCTAAAAATAGAGAATTTAGTTGCCTTAAGGGGATAGCATGCAGTCGGGAAACTGAAAGACCAGTACAAGATGATAGTTACAGCGCGAGAACAAAACGACGACACACGTTTTGTTCTCGCGCTATAACTATCGTCATGCCATACCAACTAGCCCAAGCTGCCACACCAGTACAAGCTTGCCTCATTGTGTAGCAGTCTCTGCGCCACAGCTGTATGCTTATAAGAACAGCTTACAGTTTCTTTCATGGGCTGCGAGTGCTCTGTCTTTTTATATACTTATTGGAGGGACCATGAATTATTATGTTTATGGTTGCAACTTGGTATAGAGAAACCAGTATGGTTAACTGACAATGGACTTCTAGTACAATTTTTTCTTGATGTTTTGTCAAGTTTAAGGGACAGTCCTCTCTGTTAGCTGGCTGAATAAAGGGCTCACTTTGCATCCTTACCGATATCGAGTGACTCGTGTATTCTGCGGACGCAGTGCCCCTGGGGTTCCTCTCGCCACGCTTGAAGATCTTTCACCAGTCGTTGCACTGGACATTGAGGCATCATTGGCGAAAGCAGCACGAAGACTCACTCTGGACGGCACTTCCCAGCGGCTTCAAACAGTCGAGGAAGGCTCTGACACGGACAGCCTCCTAAGCACAGGCACCGGCGGTACTCTCGACGACCGGCAGATCGACTGCCTTTTGCTAGACCGTGTGCTCGAACAAGACTACCAAGAGGTGCTGAACTCATGCAGGGACTCATCGAACTTGTAGGGATGCCTGTTTAAGGACAGGCCAATGAATGTTACTGTTTATGTATGTTAAAGTGGGAGGTTGGCAGTGGCGTTGTATGCAGTGAACAGTGCGCGAAATTGATGCGATGTGGGGACGCTGCTGAGTCTGTGTGGCCACCCCTTGTACAGCGTACCGGTGAAAGTCCTTGTAACTATGGTCAGACACATTATTTCAGTACAACCTGTTGGCCTTTCTCTTTGTGTCCAACCTTGCATTCCGAGTGCACTGAATTGTTCAGGAATCGCAGGGCTACGTTGTACTGCATTACCTAGAGAAAAATAGCACCACTGCAGTGATGTTGCATGCAGGAACTTTTCAAAAACCACTGGCTCCAGATCGACTTTTCTCAGACAGCGTAAACAGACTGAATGGTTAGCAAGCTGAATGTTGTTCACATAGTGACTGTTGTTCTGCCTTTGCAATGATTTAGCCTGTATCAAAAGAACCTGCAAGGTGCTATATCTGATACATTAGTATAATTAAATTACTATAATTCAGCTATGTTTGTTCTAGTCCACATAATTGCACACAATGTGAACATTTTCACCTTCATTTTTCATTAAATTTTTCAATCGAAATTGCACCATGCCAGCATTGCTTTCTCTTTTATATTCCCATTTTCTTTATTTTTTTTTGTGATGGTACATTATAGTAAACGCCAGTGCGTAGTTCATTAGAAAGAATGGGCGCTTTTTGTGGAGACTTGGGTATGTCATTGGTCTAAAAAAAAAGCCTTGCTCGCATTTTAAGTCGGACTACTTCCAAAACAAGCCAAACATTCCATATGTCCGGGCACTCCTTTGTGTTTGCTAAAACACTACCATCACCAGTGACACCATGTTTTCTTTCAGGTATTATTTCTACGTGCATGAATACATGAAATATGTTGTCGTGAGGAAAAATTTGTACCATGCGCTTTCTTCCAGCAGAAGTCAACATGGTGTCCTTAGTTTGCTGGATTTCTGTGATGTAACCAGGCAAGTAACGAGTTGTTGGTGTGCCTAGAGTGGTTTTTTGAAGGAGTACTGACACAAAAGTTTTGCATGTTACTTTTTATGCTGCAATAAGTTGCTAATTATACCTGCTTCTCAAAACTAAAACCCTAGCTTGTCCGAACATGAAATTCCGACGGTTGAACAAATGCACAGTCGAAGTTTCAGTTTCAGAGAGCTTTAGAAAAAGGTGGGACTCTGTGTGTGTGCCTGCATGTGTAAGCATGTGCTCGTGCATGACAGCTGTGGCACTAAACACGTGTAAGGTGCATGGCTGACTGCTTACGTTAAAACCAAGTTAATGTCACTATTGCAAGGTTCTTTTGCTTTGCATTCAGTGGGTAGCATAGGCTTTGAAATTGATTCTAAACATGTTCTTGGCTTTATTGGCCATTGATCTATTTTAGACAGTGTATGTGAGTCTACACGAATCTGTATCTCCAAGTTATCTTACCTTCAAACTTTTGTGTCAGTACTCCTTTATTAACGAAAGTGATGCATATGAGCATTTGTGGACACTGTAACGTCTGCAGGCTTTATAGTGCTCATCTCAAATTCACAACTTCTCGCTGGCAATTAGGGTTGGTCGTTGTTAGCTCACACCGTGACAGCTGTGTAGTTGGTCTTATTGGACATTTTTAGTTGCTACGATCACTTAGGTGACATCACTAAGCGTTTGCTGCTCTTGCTGAGGCGTGACAGCCTCTGTGCTTGAGTCGCTTGAGATTTCATTGGCCAGTGCCTACCAAGTTTATCTTTGCTATTGAAGTGAACAGTGGTAATGCCCTTATCAGTAATGAGTGCATTTGTTAGTGTGTGTGCAGATTTATCAAGACTGGTTATGAATAAAGTAGCTCTCACCATACTTACCGAAGTAACCATGGACAACTCAGAAATATCCTACTCAGATATCATTGACCCATCACAGGGTTACATGTGTGCTGGATGTCCAACTGATATTTTCATAGATTGTATGCCCTTGTAGGAATAGTAGACATATAAAAATGTAGACATAACAAAGGCTATCCAAGCACATTGCAAATGAAAGTATAAACTTCTCTACAGATTTAACATACTAATACTTATATGCTTGCATGCAACCTCTTATTTTCTCATTAATTCATATTCTCAGAAGGTGAACGAACGGTAAAAATTGTCGGAAATTTACGTGTCAGTTAAAGGATAATTGTCATTGTGGTCTATCTTAGCCACATTGAGTTATATCATGCGTTTGACAACTTCCCAAATTTTCTGAATTCTTGCGCTATTGTCTTGAGTGGTTTACACATTTGTGGCCTGACTGTAGCAGCTTTGCATACACAATAATATCGTGTTTTATATAAAGTGAACGTGCACAAATCTTTTCATTCCCAGTTCGCAAAATGCAGCCATTCAATGTGAGCAACTCTGTTGCGGACCCAGTTCTAATACGTGCTATTATAGGTTCCGGCCTTCTCTAGAACGGTGTAGAGTTTTTCATCTTCTGACTAGTGTTTTTCAGCACTTGGAGCAACCCTGCAGAAAGTACATCCTGCCATCACTGAAACACGAGTTTGGCATTAGATTTTCAGCCCGAGTTTTCCTAATGTGCAGAACACTCCACATATGGCATTACATACCATTGAGAGGGCCTTTATTCCACTTCCACAAAATTCAACAAAGCCTTCATAGAAAGTATTATTTCTTTAACATTTGCACCACAGGTAATTTTATTGTTGCACTAGGTTTTGCACTGTGGGTACACCGCATTTGTATGGTTCACCTAGAGTGACATTCTTTAAGTGTGTGGTGTAGCCCAGTAATTGGGGCATTCACTGTTGAAGCTTAAAGTCTTGTGTTCGAAACCCTGCACCGTCGAGGAAAATCATTTTCTTTTCTACGTTTAAATTTTTTATCGTCTTACGTCATTAATATCGTGACAGAGCAATAGACCGATGAACAGCTTTTGTTTATTCGGCATAGAAATGTGTTTGTAAAAATAATATTCTTCTTATAGGCATTCAAATGCCTTATGCGATTTAATTAAGAGTAGCTGCTTGGTAGCAGATAAAAGTGCATGGACAGCGTATCCAGTTGGCATGTGCTAATAAATTTTTTTTGGGCTAAATATGTGCACATATCTAACTTGAAAATGTTACGTGAAATATGCTTACCCTAGTAGATTGTAGCGGACATCGTCGTAAACTCAAAGATACCTGATATATCTGTAGTGTCCATGGTTACTTGAGAAAGCCATTGTAATGCCCTGAGACATAACTGAATTTTCGTTCACGCATCACTGAAACTGTAGGAATAAAGCAGTAAATTGTCTATTATTTTTTTCTCTGTGTCGCACTTTCAGACATTTTGCTAGAGATTCGCAACATTCTTCCTATAATAAAACAAAAGTAACAGAAAAAAAGGGAGATTTAGGAAAATCACTCTTAGAATATTATAAGCATTTAAAACTTGCTTAAGAAAATTTTTTTGCCTGAGAATTGACAGAGCTGTGTAAAAACAGTTGATTGATTTGTGGGGTTTAACGTCCCAAAACCACCATATGATTATGAGAGACGCCGTAGTGGAGGGCTCCGGAAATTTTGACCACCTGGGGTTCTTTAATGTGTAAAAACAGTGACACCTAGCCTTGTTGTGTTTGGTGCATGTGATATTGAGCCGTTCTTGCATACACTTCAAGGAACCCTTTTATTGGGTGAAAATAACTGCAGGAGGACGAAATAACTGCAAATAACTGGGGCTTAGTAATGAGTAGCATTTCTCCTAATTGTCTCAGTTATGTACTGTTGCCCAAATATCGCTTGTATCAAGTGATGTGAAGAGGTAACCATAAAGTACTGTATTTCTGACTCATTCAAAAAGATGGTATTTAGGCCTCCTAATAAACTGTTAAGGTGTAGCTGATATCATTAAATTTGTTTTATTGTTCACATTAGAAAACAGACATTTAAGCAAAAAATTATGATAAACTGAATTGGGTGATCAAGTCAACTGTTTCAAACTATGTTGCAAGAAAGCGTAGAAAAGCAAAATAGAACCAGGACATGTGGCTTTGTTTTGTGCTATGTTTTCCGGCGCTGAAATGTGAAATGGGTATAGAAATGTTTGCTAAATTGTTGAATTGCGGCCAAGCACAGATAAATGGAATGACATTGGATGTAATGATCACCCTGCTGCGATTCATGTTTACCTGTGTTATACTGTTTAGCCTGACCGTGTTTTTGTACCTCAATTACTCTGCACATTCCTGTGAATGTTCCTTTTTTTTGACCAGCAGTGTGATAGTAGATTCTGACCATTGCAAACAAGACACAGTATTGTTGCTACAGTTTCAGTCTAGTCAAGAAAGTTGAATGCAATTAAAGTTATTGTTGCATTGCCTTCTGTGAGCAAATTTTTATGCAGCATTCTGTGTTCTGCCTGATTTTTAAACATTACATGGGTGCAATATTATGTTTCTCTGGTGTGCTGTTATCTGTGGTTATGGGACACTTGCAATATTTGGTTGATTCTAAAAAAAAAAAAAAAACATTGCGAAAGCTGCCCTTCACTACTCCATGCTTTTGGTGAAGGGGCACTCTTCTCCTTTCGTCCCAACAGGTATACATCGAATTTATGACCTCAATTGAATGTGCAAGTGATTTTAATTTTTCTCATGTTGGAGGGATATAAAAGGCTTACCACATATGTACGCTACATATGGAAAACTGGCTTGTGTGTTGCTTCATGTGCAATGAATAAACAGAGGAGTGAAAATTCTGGAGTGAGTGGTACCTTTTGCTTTGTGGAACAGGCACCACTTAGAACTAAGAGGCGTGGACATCATTTATAACATTTATATTGGGGGGGGGGGGGGGGGGGGGGGTAGATGCCAAGCTGCACCCCCTCCTCTCCCCATTTCTCTCTTTCCTAGAAAGAAAAAATGCCCGCGCAGAGGAACGTAACGACTGACCTGGCAAGGGGCAGTGGAGCAAGTTTACGCTGGTTTAAAAAACGTTATTAAAACATACTTCGGTATTGGCAGTGGCTTGAATCACCGAGGCTGCATGGAAGGCAAAAAAAAAAAAAAGAGGTTGCTGCCAGCCTTTTTTTCGCAGATCCATCTTAGTTAATTACGCAGAGATATGTCTAAAACAGAAACAGCGGATGCAGTCGAAGAAAATGCAGCACTTATTTTTTTTTTTTTGCAAGCCAACAAGGTGTGGCTCGTGCGTAACTTGGGGAAGTGCCAGGATACATTGATTATTCCGCACTGTGTTGGATTCATACTCCAGTGACACCTTCTTCGCCAGAGGCGCATCGCGACAGCTAAAGTTATGGTGAGTAATAACAACTACAGGCTACTACCACATTGCCTGACCGCCTATGATCGCTTGCTATCTACGTCTTCTGGTCAGAAAAAAAACGTGCGTTTAAACATGGTTGAAAACAACACACTGTGAGAGCATTTCGTCTCGTTTTTAGGGAGAGGCTTCATAAACTCATGAGAAAAGATTCAATAATATTTAATAAAAAAGCCAATCAAGCATTTACAGCCATGTGCAGGGCACAGGAAACGAAACCGAAACCACATCAAACTACCTTGACAAGTTGCAAATAATGATATGAAATAAAAGCATTAATATCAGTCTACGTTACAAACCTGTACTTGAAATCACTCTTTATTTACTTTTTTTAGAAGTTTACACAAACAAGTAAAAAATATTTGCATTGTTTTTGTTAATTGTCACTTTGAGCCAATTCAATGCAAGTCAAGCCGTAGATGATGACCGGGATCAAAATTGGTGGGAAAAGTCTCGCAGGGTTTATCGAACGTGATCCCGTCTCGTCGTTTCGTATTCCTTCTGAGTGGCAATGATACGCAAAAAGGCGACGACTACTATCGCTTTCAAGAAAGAGAAGCTGCAGCTTCGCTGCGAGTGGGACCAGTGCGACTATTTGTGCGACGACAGCCCGCTGTTATACCAGCACGTAAGGAAACACTTGAACGATGACCTGACCTTTGTGGAAACAAACCAGTGTCCTTGGACAGAGTGCGCTGAAACGCTGAGTGGCACGTCCGAGCTACGCACTCATGTGTTCTATCATGCTTTCCATACCAAAATCAAGTGCTTCGGGCAGAATCTTTTGGACAGACAAGACGCGCCAACTGTGCGCTGCCTCATGGATAAGAGCTCTCGCAACATGATCCCAGACACACCCGACAAGTACCGGTGCCAGTGGACGGACTGCGACGATTGCTTTGAAAACCCGGAAGCCTTCTACGCACACGTCGACTGTCACGCCGAGGAGGTGTGCGACGGGGCGCGACCTTCGAAAAAGGCGCCCTGCGGTTGGAGTTCCTGCGACGCGACCTTCGCGACGGTGCACAAATTGAAGGAGCACGTTCGCACGCACACGCAGGAGAAGAGGCTGGCGTGTCCAAACTGCGGCGGCGTGTTCTGGTCTCGCACCAAACTGCTGGACCACTTCGAGCGCCAGGACGAGCGCTCTGGCCACAATTGCATCTACTGCAGCCGCAGCTTCAGTTCGGAGCGCCTTCTGCGCGACCACATGCGGCACCACGTGAACCAGTACAAGTGCCCTCTCTGCGACATGACCTGCCCGACGCCGTCGGCTGTCAAGAACCACATGCAGTGGCGTCACACGTCGCTGCGCCCGTACGCCTGCGACCAGTGCGACTACGCGGCCAAGCAGCAGTGCGACCTGAGAAAGCACATACAAATAATGCATTCCAACAAGAGCCTCGCGTGTCCTTACGCTGGTTGCGACTTCGTCGAGCGTAGCACCCACTTTCTGCGTAACCACGTGCGTGATGAACACCTCAAGTGTCCCAAAGGCATCTACATGTGTCACATCTGCCAGAAGCAGTATACCAAGGGAAACTCGCTGTCGCGCCATCTGGTCTCTCAGCACCGCTTTAAGTGGCCGTCTGGTCACATGCGCTTCAATTATTGCTGCAACAAGGACAACATTTTCACGGTGCAGACTGTTCGTTATGAGAGTCTCGACCTTGCTGAAGCCAGAACGGAGATTCCAGGAGAAATGAATGCGGACACGACGAGCACTCTGTCGGAACCCCAAGTCCTTGCTGCTGCAGTGACGGGCGAAGTGTCGGAGCGGCCAGTGAAGTTGGTACAGATTGTACAGACAAACGAAGATGGCTCTACTGTCGTTCAGGTGGCGGAGGTGTTGGCTGAGCGGCCCTTTGAACTTGCTCAGGGCATGCAAGCACACCAAAGTGAATTCAGTGAGAATGGTTCAAATGGGTCAGATGTGCCCATGCAGTCAACTGTACTGTCAGTTGGTAGCGAGGATTAGCATTTCTAAGAGGTATATTCAACTTGGAATGCTTAGACATGTTTGAAAGTCACAATTTGATAATGTTATGTTTGTAGCTTTTTGCATTATTAGAGGCTCTTTGGGAACGAAGATGGAGCCAAAATGTATGCTTGGCAGTGGTAGTAGAGGGGGTACTGGTGAGCTAGTTGATTTTAAATGATCATAATGATTCACGTAACACAAGTGCTTTCCGTAAATATTGCACTGCTGTTCTCAAGGTAGTAGAGGTTCTTCAACAAAAAAATATGGCAGGAATTTATATGGTTGGCAGTAGTAGCAGCTTAACTGGTTTGGTGTTTATAAAATGGTTCTTAAAATGGCTGCCCCACGCCTTCCTGGTTACTTTTGATCTCCCTGTTTTAGTCTTGGTTTTTCAAACAATTGTGCAATATCTCAATTGGCTAGTGCTGGTTTCCCTGTTCAGCAGCCGAATTCCCTGTTCGAAGCTGACAAAACTTAAGTGTACCTTGAGGATAATGCTCACTCGACAATGTGTGGTCATTAGGTAGATCAAACTTAGTCCAGCTTTCATGATGGCACATCTGGCATCGGCACCTTTCCCATTTTTCTAACAGGTGTGGAAGGACTTGTTGCCTATGTGCCCAGAACTCGTGAGCTCAATCAGTGAAGTAAATCACCATGTAAGAACTCTTAAGCCCTCTCATTGTGCTGGTTGTTTAGCTTGGAAAAAACTGAATCGAGTAGTGTGGAAAAGAACATGCCACTGTAGTGTTCTCAGGGCTTTGAAAAATCAGGCAGAGGGGGGCAGGTCTTCACTACACTGTAACCATACTAAACACAAATATTGTATGGGTCACTGCCATGCGAAAGCCCCCCTCCAATGAAAACAGACTAAGTCCCACATGTTCTAAATAGGATAATAAAGGTTTTCTCTGTGCAACACCAAAGTTTGTCATCATAATCGAGCCAGAAGTGACCTCAAAAGGCAGACTCACTTGGCACATGTTTCTGGCAAAAAGCATTAGCCTGGAGGCTGGCAGCTGAGATAAAGCTGTTCTCTGCTGATCAAGCTGGTCTTGATATTTCTAGCTTCCCACCCAAAGTGGCAAATGCAAGCGGGTGGGATGTCCTAATCAGGACGCAATGCATATATATGGCTTACAGCCATAAAAAGACTGAAATTTTGGAGACTCCTGCCTTTTTTTTATGGCATATATGTGCAGTATGACAAAGGTACCTGGCCAAAAGTGTGCCAGTAATGTTTGCTCCGTGTAGGTTGGCCTTAAGTGTCCTTGTACGGTATCAAACACATGTGAATTTAAATGAGAATGTTATTGACAGATAAATAAAGACAAAGTCATCTACTATTGTTCAAGGAAATGTCTCTAAAGCTAATGTTTATTCTGGAAGACTTGGTCTTATTCTGTCAAAGCAGTTGGCCTAATGCAGGCAGTAATGAAACTTGCGCGGTTCTTCGTTCTGGTGACAAGGCGCTTTGTCAAAGGGGCTCAAAACACTGCTTGCTAGAGAGTTTTATCTCCACCCATCTGCAACTTCATTTATGTTCATTTTCCCTTCACGACTGCTTCAATAGACTACAACTTGTTTGTCTCACACGTTATATGACCCACCTGGCTCACACTAAATATCCAAATAATTCTCCCAAGCAATCTATCTGTTCACTGTTGTGTCTATACTTTTCCTGGCCTTCACTTGTGTGGTTGTGAGCTTCCTTTTAGTTGTCTTTTCTGGCACCTGGCTTTTTCATCCCATAAATTACTAGTTGCTAAAGGCAGCAATGATGTGCTCTTTGGCAAGCATAAACTAATAAAAGAATACTGGAAGTTGTCAAGATGATGGCCGGTCAGTGTCTCCTGCACTTTTCTAAGAGTTGCCATCATTGGTTTGTTTAAGCTAGGCCACTTGACTTGAAATTGGGAATGTGATCCAGTGGTCAATGTTATTTATTACTGAGTATTGTAGAAACTGTGTTAGATATGGGAAAGCAAAGAAATTTAGATGAAAATGCAAATTTTATTTTGAAACCAAATTTGTAATAAGCTGAAGATTTCTTCAGCTTTATTTGCTACTAATTTAGTGATTTCATGATCAATTTAATGTAATTGGTGGAATTAATAAGTCCTAACTAGAGAGATTGCAGGAAGGTGTGGATTTGAGGCAATCAACAGCAATGGAGCAAAGGAAATGTGATGTACCGATGGGTTGAGAATGAAGCCTGTTCTTTCTTGAATTTGTCAGAGCTGCCAAGATGAAGGCAAGCCACCTTGTTTTAACATTATTGCAACGGAAGACATTAAGAAGACAGAAATGTTATATGTTTTTGTTCCTCATACAGCTATCTGAACTCCATGTTTTGTCATCATTGTGCAATGTGCAGTTCGGCAGGCATGATTTAGCACAAGGCAACTGTGCACCCATTACAGGAAATTGTGAAAAGCTGTAAACATTTCTGACTAGAGTACCTACTGCACCTGCTATAACCAGTGAAGCAGGCAAAGTGAGATAAATACACTGTGACAAATTCAGAGTTTTCAAGCTGCTTGTGTTATGTCACATCTCATTGAGGACCTTATTTGCCGAAGTTATGGGCTTTGAATATACTGGCCAGTATGTTCTAGCCACTCCAGTCAAGGGGAGTGTTGCCAGTGAGTGGCGATGTAGAAGTGTTTGATGGTAGACAGCCAAACATTGGGATACAGTTGGATGCTAATTTTTGCAAACACCGACACCTTTTCAATGACGACTACTTGGGTGCCACCATCGTCCCCCTAAGCTGGGATAACTACTAGTGAGTCCTCACCCACCTCCCCAAAATGTGGGAGTCCGCTTGCAATAGTGGTGCAAGGCTGGACTAACAGCAGAGTGTGTGGCCAACCTAGCTTCTGTTGGAACCTGGCACAACTTGGCATTTTCTCATTCACACACGCATGCATGCATGCAAGAACGCGAACCCACTAACACCGCCAAACCTAGCAACGACAAAGCTGTTGATGGGTTCGGCTGGGCATTGCAAGGCTTTGCTATATGTGGAGTGTCGAACTATATTTATTGTCCAAATGTTGTCTTGACTGCGTGAATGATAAAATAGCTCGGTCATAATTAGTGAGTGCTTATTTAAGGTGTTCTTAATTGAAATTAGCTTTATTTAGCAAGGCCTTAGGCAGAGGACAAAGAGCGTGCCCCAGTTGAGTAATACAACAAATGTTAGAGGACTATAATGACAGTTTCTGTTCACTATGCATGGCCTAACATTATAGTGAACGAGAATACTGGAACACATTTACCAAACGTCGAGATTTAAGGGCTCCACTGTTAATACGTACACTGCCGAGGCAGTGACGTCAGCAGGCATCAGCCTTTGTACTTTTGCGCCACAGTTGTTTCCTCAGAGTGTTCCCTCTCTCTAATTAACTAATGGTATGCAGTCACATCCAGACCTCAGCTTTAACCAATACCTGTGCAATGTTTTATATAACGACCAGCTGGACTGCAAAGTTGGAAAAATGCTGCGCCGTGCACTAAGTGCAATGCACCGCGCTCCACAATAAATCAGTGGAAAACAAAATATTTTGTGAAATAACTAAATTTTCATCGTATGCGAACAGCTCCGCAGCTGTAGAGAGAGCACAGAAGAAAACTGCATTTCGTGTACGTTGACGCCACAAACTTCCATTCGTCACATTTCATGATCGGTACATAGCGGTCGCTCACTAAATGTTGGATATGCAGTTCCTTAACACCGTGAAAAGTGAATATATTTAAAATGCAGAAGTGCACAAACTGAGCGAGTTGGTTGGAATTCATTATGGCAAGCTTCAGAACGCGCTCACAGAAAACAAAGACGTGAGGTAATAAAACAAGCGCTTTTTTGTCTTCATATCTTACATTCTTGTTTGTTGTGTACGCACTCAAAAGCTTTCCATAATGTAGCGAATACATATTATAGCACATGTGTGATGAAACTGTTGTTCTTTGCACGGCGCCAGCATAAGCACAGAGCGCCGCGAGCGCATAATGTGATTGCTTGGTGGCCTATCCAATATTTCCCATGTCAAAGGCATATAATTAATTTTTTTGGGGGGGGGGGAGACTTGTCCCATTTTGATAATTTGTATGTTACGTACACATACAAGACTAGACCAATGGACACAGCTACAGGAGTTACAGATCGTGAAATATAATTCGAAGCACACTTTTACATATTATTGCGATAACAATTATTGGACACTCTCGGCTGGATTTTACCGTCGGTGTGGGCGTCACCGTCACTCACCGTATATGTATCAGTATATATTGTCACGGGGGTGAGAAAATGAATGAAATAAATATATTTACAAAATATACAGGGAGAGGCAGCTGCAGCCAAGATGGAGGCCCAACAGCAACAACAACACGAGCACGGTCGCTTTCATCATCTTCGTCGTCTATGATGCTCTTTCGTTGCCGATGTCGTGTAACAATATTAAAATGCAAGGAAGAAAAAAAAATCCAGAAAAAGACTCCGGCGCACGGAATCTAACTTGGGACCTCTGAATCGTGCGTGCAAGGCGTTAACTAACCACTGAGCCACCGAGGAGCACGTCCTTCAACGTTCAAATGGCACGCTATTTATATATACAACTTACCGCTACTGACGGGCATCTCGGGTGGGGGGAACTATCGTGATTTCAGCATTACGAGCAAGATGGCGCAATGAGCGCGCGTAGCAACATCGTCACGACGCGGCGGCGCGTGCTACCATCTCCCACGTGCACTTTGCCCCACGAAAAGCAGGCAGTCGACGCTCACTCTCGCGCCCTTATCTCACGGTGTTAAAGATCTTTGGCTGGTCTTTGGCTACGATTCTGTTTCATTTACCGGGCGCACAAAGATCACTGCAATCGTTTCACTGTTTGCGAAAAAAAAGCGCGCTTTTCAGACACAATGAAGTAACAACTGAGTCCCTTATTCGCGTTCATCTGTACCTGAGGGTACGTTTCATGCGTCATTTGTGCGGAAGAAATGTGGGGCATGTTTTGATCTGCTGGCAATTCTGCGCGTGGCCTTCCAATTTGTTGATATCGCGTTCATTGCTTTGTCTTTGCGGCAAAGTTGTGGCCTTTTTTCCCCTCCGCTAAGTCGTTAACGATACATCACTTTATTTCGTCTCCTTCTT
Source organism: Rhipicephalus microplus (assembly GCF_013339725.1). Lineage (NCBI taxonomy): Eukaryota > Metazoa > Arthropoda > Arachnida > Ixodida > Ixodidae > Rhipicephalus > Rhipicephalus microplus. The sequence continues at coordinate 122,178 of NW_023610946.1, read as the reverse complement.
TGCAAAATTGGATTCAAATTATTATTTTATTTTTACTAAGCCATATTACATATTGTAAAGATCTTTGTAAAGGCTAATGAATGCTGTCAATAATTATTGAACATGTGCGTGCCCACAACGGCTTCCAGACATCCACAACTGCTCTAGGCGATAGTTCTCGCAGAATCACTGGCTATAAACACAAGCCACGTACTAATGGCATGTAAAAAAGATAAAAAATTAGAGGATGCTTCGCCTTCAAGAGGAGATCACGATGGCGCAATCAGGAATGATGCGCATCGCCTTCTGAACCTACTGCTAGCCTGCTTCGATTCACGGTACATGCCAACCGTGTCGTAAGGAAACGAATGGAGGAGGAAGCAACAAAAGGGAGAAGGCAGGGAGGTTAACCAGAAAGACATCCGGTTGGCTACCCTACACTTGGGGATTAGGGAAGGGGACAAGAAAGAGGGAAGAGAGGGAAAAGAAAAAAGGTGGGGGAGAGACTGACAGTAATTTCACTGCAGCGTGTAGAACTTTACCGCATGTCAAAGGCGTTCACACAAGCCTAGCTGTCTTTCTCAGGAAACACAGCAGGGCTTTCACTGCCTTGTGGGCTGTCGAGGCATGTGGATGTTGCTGTAATAGCACCTGCACAGAAAAAGGCCGATCATCCAGTCGCTGCATTGCGTTGGCAAGTACTTGTCTACCTGAGGCAAATCGGGGACAATGGCACAGCAGGTGTTCGATATTTTCGTCGGTGCCGCAAGCATCGCACGCCGCACTGTCAGTAATTCCGATTAATGTGGTATAGGCTTTCGTGAAAGCAACTCCCAGCCAAAGGTGATAGAGAAGCGAAGCTGCACGTCGATGTAGGCCGGGTGGAGGCCGGAGTTTTAGTGAAGGGTCGAGCTCGTGCAGTCTTGTACGTCGTATGCTTGGTGTGTTCCACTCAGTCAGTGTGAGACTGCGGGCCAGTTGACGAATCTGCCTCGCCGCATCCGCTCTTGAAAGCGGAATCGGAACGCTGTTCGCTTCTTTATGTGACGTGCGAGCAGCATGATCCGCAGAATCATTGCCGCCTATACCACAATGCCCAGGTAACCACTGAAAGACGATGTCATGGCCTTTTTGTATTAAAAGGTGGTGAAGTTTCACGGTTTGGTAGGTCAACTGGTCGTGGAATCCGCGTCGGAGAACTGATATCAGGCACTGTAACGCTGGTTTTGAGTCAGAAAACACAGCCCATTTACCTGGTCTTTCTTCTGAATTGATGAGTTCCAGTGCATTGCGCAGAGCCTCGAGTTCTGCCGTCGTTGACGTTGTCACATGTGAAGTCTTAAAACACCGAGTTACCCCTTGTGATGGTATAACCACTGCTCCACCTGAACTAGACGGTGTAGTAGAGCCATCCGTGTAAATGTGCACGTGGTTACTGTAGTTTTGTTCCAGTAGGCATAGACTCAGTTGTTTCAGGGCATGTGTCGGTAAGTCCGATTTTCTCCTCATTCCTGGAACCATTAAGTGAACTCGCGGCCGGCTCAAGCTCCAAGGATGAAGCAGTGGCTTTGATGCAGGTGCGTATGTCTCAGTAAACGATGAACGATGCTTGTAGACAATAGTGCCGTATGTCGTGCGGGGCCTTTCGGCAACTAGGCTCGCCAGGTGGTGAGAAGGGGTCCTGGCATAATGCCTGAGGTGCATGCGCATTGTCTCGGTAATAATATGCGTCTTTATCGAGTGATCTTGAGCGATGGCAATTGTGTAGCAGCCGTTATGCTTCGCTGGTACGTGAAATATCGGTCATGGAGCACTCGAATGAACACCATCAATATTGCCGCGAGCATAGCTGCGTCTAGCTGCGACATAGCGACGACACTTTCCAAGTCGTAAGCGACCACCACTCTCTTTGTTGGTTGACCAACATGAAAGACCCATCTGGACGTTTGGCACGATAGAGCTTACGGCTCAAAGAGTACGACATTGCCGTAGTTTACACGTCCGGAAGGAAACACTTAGACGCTGACTGTTTATCAAGGTCACCGATTGAATCCCCGGCTACAGAGGATCACAAATTCAGAGGTTTTTAGGAGTTGTTGATGCGGCTATCATTTCTCGGCAACAACAAGATGATCGGGAGCTTAACTGGCTTACAGAAGTCTTGAACGGACGAGCCGCCAATACACCGAAATTGTTTTCGAAGAACTTATCATTCTGTTTACGGGACGAATTTCTCCACAAAAAGAATTTCTCATCAACAGGTAAAGCTATCCGCTGGTAGTTCCTGAAACTCTCCGCAGCAAAATTTTACAAGCTGCAATGACGAAGCCACTACAGGTCACCTCGGTTTCACAAGAGCACTGACACGCGTCAAAGAAAAATACCCCTGTTCAAGAATCGCAGCAGAGGTGAAACATTACGTCCGAACATGCATTGATTGTCAGCGGGTAGCACCTGTCAAACCTGCTGGGATATTGCATCCTGTGCCAGGGTCAGAGAGGCGCAGCGCAGGCGAGTGAAGAAGACGACAATCTTAGCGGCCCTCTTTTGAGAGCGTTTCTAGTGATCCCCTACCTTTTCAGATCTTTAGTTTATAATTCGTAGTTATGTCTTTCAAAAACAAAAGATGGTTTGACCACTTGCTCAGCAAACATTTTTGTTTTTTGGTAGTATTATTTTAAGCTACTTTTTCAGATTGGCTTCATTTTCATTTTAGTTTCATTAAGTATCCTGCCGCCCGATTCTTGGCCCATCCCCCTTTGTGGGTAAGCGCCATTCATCAGAGGTCATCAGCATCAGCATCAGCATCTACGAGTTCTACTCTCCGTGTTCCTGAATAAAACCCTGTATTTTATAACCCGTGACAATATTTCCAGCCCAGTAACAGTATATGGATAAGGAAGCAGTCTTCAAGCACTCCACTAATCTGTCATGAGGAGTCAGAACTCTAAACCACCAATAATCTTATGCAAATAAAAGCCACTGTGCTTCTGTAAGAAAGGGAAATCTAAATAAGCGGTGCACGCAAGTGTTCTCTTTAACCGTGGACGCGTCTGTACGTGGTGGAGGCCTCCGAAGATGACTCACCTCACTATAATAGGCAGGCGCACGGGAGGAGGCTAAGGCCCAAGGGAATATACGGCTCTGGGTTAAGGGGGCGGTCGCTCCCATATATAGTCACCTGCTATGGGGGGTGCGCAAACACAGCCCCACGCATTGACATAATAGAGAAGGGGCGCGAAGTCAGACGCATGCACTAACATAATAGAGATGGCGTGCGCTGCGAAGAACCTTTGTTAAACGGTTTAAACAATTACTATGTCTTTATGGTAGAACACTTGCTTCCCACGTAGCCAGCCAGAATTTGATCCACACTCTGCCCTGAAAATTTATATTATTTTTTAGCAGCTTTTTCATGTTTTTTTCTTCCACGCACAAGATGATTTTTTGCTCGCAACAAACGACTACAACGCGGATGCCACAATTTTTGTGAAACGAGCTCTTTAACGCTATCATGTTAAAATGAAAGAAAGCCTTTCTTGGATACTGTAACGGGAAAACTAGCGAACAACTGTCGAACAACTTATGTTTCTATCAAGGAGATATAAAGCATATAACAGCAATTGAAGAAATTTTGGGAGCTTGCTCGCCAAGCTTCTTATGCTCGGGAGGCATGTCCGTCGGCATGTAGGTTAGACATGCGACAGTGCAGTGTACCAACTACACGCCCATCGTAACGTTAATGAAGTAGGAAGCACTCTGTACCACTATGCCATTCGTCATTTTGATGAATAGCGAGGTACCAACTACACACCTTTAAAGCATGTGCACTTTGTGCTGCGAAGAAGGCGCATCGACAGACAGACCCTGAAGTGACAGCCCACAAAGCAGAGGCGGCAGGAGAACCTCGACTCGGAACCTGTATTGACACTTCAACTGCAATCTCTAATTCAAGATCCCCGCGCCATATACTTACTTCACAGACCCCACAATTGTAATCTTTAAAGAAAAACACACGAAGAGCTTTGTAACCAGTAATGTAATCTTTGTATAGAGTTGCATCGACATGTCAATGATGACATCTTGTGTATATATGTGTATATGAAATCACTATTACAAGAGTATGTCGCGTCTTCATATGATGGTAAAGAACAACTAGTACGGATGATTCACGGGTTCTTCTAATCAGTTTGTTGCTTGCTTGTTTGTACCTATGTTGTGGCTCGTACCCACCAAGTGGCCATTAAACTGGCGGTTAATGTATTGGGTAAAACGAAATTTCAATTTCGGATGAAGAAAAAAATAATTATTCAGTCATCTAGATTCCAGGCAAGCTCCTCCATCATCATCACCTCAAGACGATTGTAGGACTTTCTTTTCTTAGGTCTGTGAGAGAGATGTATCGTCGTAAGGAAAGGCCAAGAGGGTCAACAGATAGCATCTGGTTTGCTATTCTGCACTCGTTTTCCGAATATTTCACATTTATCACCTCTCTAGTTAGAACTATATGTTTTAACTGGCCCATCCACAATAGCGGATATGAGCCCCCAACACAGGACCAACAAAGAAAAGGTGCAACGTGGGGCATGCGAAGAAGAACAAGATGGCGGCCGCACCTTATGGTAGACTGCTTCTGCTGCTGCTTCTACTGACCTGTTCCCAGGGCTTTGTTGACGGTATGTGGAACGGCAATGCACGATAAGCTCTTTAAAAGACGAAATATCACTCTTTAACTGCGGAGCTACTCTAGAGCTGGGCCTGACGGCAGAAAGGTGTGCGCGTCGCATGTCACACTCTGGTTCCCAGATACGCCCATAGATAACGTAACCGCACACTCAAAACGGGCAAGAGTGGCTACAGCGTAGATATAGGGCCTGAAGTCACTAAAAAGGGGTGAATATAGCAGGGCCTGGCATACGTTATTAACGCGATAGCGTTAAAGAGCTCGTGTCACAAAAACGCCGCCGGTGGCGTCGGCCCCGTTTGTGTTGAGCGAAAAATCGTCTGTGTGTTTGTGACCGAAAAAACAAGTTACCGAGATAGCCGCGGGAGGCCGCTACTTGTCCACGCATAAGCGCTTGATCACACTGAAAAAGCCGCATATTCGCAGAAAAAAAATGCTCAAGGTCACGAGGTGTGGTAGTTTCTATTCCCATGAAAAACCTCAAAAGCATTCAGGAGGAGCTACGCAAGGTGACCGAACACTTCCAACTCATAACCGAGGTGTGACAGTTTGGTCGTGAAGGTATTCTGTGCTGTTCCCCAGATCAGGCCTGCGTATCAGATCTGCTAAAATGCACATCGTTTGCCTCTCTCCCGGTGAGCCATTTTGTTCCTCCTCACTTGAAAGGTTTGGTTCGTGGGGTAGACTTGAGCCTATCTCCACCCGAAATTCTAGAGATGTTTTCTGCAGAAGTCGCAGTGGCAGTTTTTCGCTGTTCACGAAGTGCTGACAAAAATAAGATCCCGACAGAGTCGGTGATAGTTACCTTTGCTGGAACTACTAGACCAACAGTGATCAAATAGTGGCCACTAATATATCGGGTCGAAGCGCTATCTCCTCGTCTACTGCCGTGCCATAAATGCTGGCGTTTTGGGCATTGCATAAAGGGTTGCTGATCAGTAGAGCGGTGTCAAATGTGTGTAGGACAACACAACTCTAAAGAATGCACAACTCAGGAAAGGTCTTGCTGTCTTTGCGGTGGCCCTCACCCATCTGACGATGGCACATGCCCTGCAAGAGCTCAGGAGATCCAAATTACGGAAATAATTGAGCAAAAACGTTATTCAAGACGCGAAGCTCGAATCGCCATCGCAGAGCGCTCTCGTGGGCACGCTGTTGCTGCGATCCGTAATAACCATGTCTTGGACTCGTCACTCTAAGACGTGATAGCCTCGACCGTTGAAAAAACAATGACAAAGCTATTGGAGAACCCTTTTGTGACGCTGACAGAGTCATTTGCTCAAATAGTAAATTCACAAATCGCTCAAATCCTTATGAATGTTAATCATCCACATGCAGCTTCCATGTATGCTTTTTTCAGCTAAAGAGGTGAATACAGGGTCTGTAGAAACAAGTCTTTCTAAACCCAGACACCCGATAACAACACCTGTTGAAGAGTTATTCATCAAGAGTTGGTCCGTCAGACTTCGGCCGTAAAATAATCCCCATTGACCATTTGGATTGGAGCTCTGATTCAGGTTCGCAGGACTCACAAATGGAATTCACCACACACACACACAAAAAATGAAACGGTGGGCGTCGCCACGAAAACATGGATCTCCAGTGAGTCCTAAAGGGAAAAGGAAAAAAAAATATCAGAAAGAAATAACTTCAAAGGAGGATTTTTTGAAAGATAGCTTATTGCAGAAGGCAGTGAACGCAGCTGGCATATCCTCATAATAGGTGGATTGAGAATCTTGCAGTGAAATTGCCGGTCATTTTTTTCCGCAACTACTGATTTATTTTGCCTTTGTAATCAGCATTCACCAGATGTTATAGTGTTGAAAGAAACTTGGCTCTTTAAAGTAAAAACCTTTCATCTTAAAAACTACCGAACATTTCGCTTAGACCGCCCCTCTCGAGAAGTTGCACGGTTTAGCAATGTTTATCTTTTCGAAAATTGCGCATCGGGTAAAAGTTACAGGTCAAAATGAATTTAGAAAGTCAAATTTTAACATTATATATCTCTCTTCCGGGACACCTTCCCTTTTCGTTAGTAAACGCTTATTTTCCGTTAGGTGTTCAAAATTCTAGTGTTTTAGATACCGTAATTTCGTCTTGCGGAAAAGACATATTAATTGTAAGAGACTTCAATTCTCATCACACTTCGTGGGGATTCAGAACAGATATGCGTGGAAAGCGCTTGTAGGATTTCGTTGCTAAAAAGAATTTAATATGCATTAAGCAGCGAACCCCCACGTTTGTATGCAATCAGTCTCATTCTGTGATTGATCTGACCCTCTGTAGTCCTTGCCTCTGTATTTCTACATGGTCTATTTTAAACTCGGGTACAAATATATATAGCGATCATTTTCCTATATTGTTTGAGCTTGTATGTCCCGTGACTCTAATAATCAGGCGGCCCACTTCTCACATCAATTTCAATACATTTGAACACACACTACGTGTGACTTTGTTAAAACAAACCGAGGTGAATAGAGAGCAAAATGTTATCAACTTTAAGGACGTTACAAAACAATCTTTAAATAAACCTAAATTCACAGTTCAAGTCTTTAAACAACGTCCTTTGAATCGTTGGTGTAACTCTGATTGTTCACGTCATTACAGGCTAAGAAAAGCAGCGTGGCGAGAACTGCTCTATGATCAGTGCCCTAGAAATTGGAGCGATTACAAATACGTGGCTGCAATTTTTAAGTGAACAGTTGCCGCTGCGAAGGATAACTATGATAGCCAATGCTCCGAGTTCCTTTCAAAGCCTGGCCACAGGAAATCACTTTTCAACTTCCTTAAAGCCCAAAAAGTAATCTTACCATCAACAAACCTCGAATCGATTGTTTCAACGCCAAGTCAGTTGCATACTTTTCTGGAAAATATTGCTCAAGGGCCGGGAAGCCGCTTCACGGCTGCTAACTTTTACCACTCACCATGCCCTGTTAACAGCGATGACTTTGAAGAGGTACAGCGTCGGAAATAGCACAAGTAGTGAAAATATTGCCTGATTCTGCTCCAGGTCCCGATGGTAGAACTGTATCGGTAATAAAAATAATCTATAAAGGATCACCTCAAGATTTGCTTGCAATAGTTAACCACTCCATTAGACATTCGTGGATTCCGCCTGAGTGGAGGATCACGAAAATTATTACTTTATTAAAGAAGCATGGAGCTGGGTTTACTTTGAAATAACATTAGGCCTATCTCACTCATATGTAATCTGGTAAAACTAATCGAAAGACTTCTACACATTAGGATAGACAACTGGTTGGACGAAAATGAAATTTTAAGCCCATGCCAAATTGGATTCCGGCATGGCTGCTCCATTTGGTGTGGCTCATGTTGATCTGGAAAGCAGGATACAACTAGCTCGTTCTAAGAAACAGGTTTCCGCCTTAGTAACTTTAGATATTACAAAAGCTTATGACAGTGTGGAACACATTAAACTAATAATTCGGTTACCAAATTACTTTGTGGCATGGGTTTATTCCTTTCTAAAAGATAGAGAATTCTATTGCTCAATCTGGCATGTCGTCTTCAAAGTATAAATAAACTTAGAGGTCTCCCCCAAGGTTCGGTACTTTCACCATTATTATTTAATATTTTATTGTGCACAATTCCAGTACAACATAATGTACAGGTGTATGTATACGCTGACGACATCGCATTTTTTGCTACAGCTACAGATATACATATATTATATCAGATGCTACAGTTTTATATAAAGCTGTGGACACATGGTTAGGACGACAATAATCTATATCATTAAGCACCAGGAAAAGCGCAGTCGTAGTTTTTTCTATAAGTGTTTCAGTGCAGATTTCCGTACTTTAAAAACAGGACTTTATCCCGCAGGTGAAATCGATTAAATACTTAGCAGTGACTTATACTGAAAACCTAAATTTGAGTCCGCATATAGAAAATATGGCAGCTAAAGGAGCACATACGCTTGGGATGCTTCGTAGACTTAGCAATAAACGTTGTGGTTTACGTCATGATGTGCTAGTCATGATATATTGTATGTATATTCGCCCAATATTAGAGTTTGGCTGTGTCTTGTTTTTTGGAGCACCCGCATACAAAATTAGACCACTGGTACTACTAGAACGCGAAGCGTTACGTATATGTCTCGGGCTCCCTAAATTTGTGGCAGTTTATATTTTATATAGGAAAGCGCGCTTGCCTTCTCTTCGTGCTAGGTTCCAAATACTAGCAGTCCGCACCTTCCCAAAAATATACGCATCCCAACATAGGAGGTTGCAATATGTTTTCAATATTGAGCCGACGTCCTTTTTTAACCAACAGTGTTTTATAGATTAAGGTGTCCACATGTCATCGCCGTACAGAAGCTCTTGAAAACATTACAAGTTAACCTTCGTGAAGTACGGGTACTAAAAACACCTATTCAAACAATCAAAATAGAATTTGACAATATTTTTCTTAATAATTGCAAAGCTCTTCCCAGTAGATATCTAAATGCCATTTTGAACGACCACCTGGCAAGATTAGACATAAAGATTGTTATAGCTACTGATGCTTCAGTTCGCAAAGAGAAGGCAGGAGTCGGAATTGCATCATCAGTGTTGGATTGGTCTTTTTCGATTCGTTTACCCAATTTTACACCTATTTATCAACGGAATTACTGGAAATTTCTTAGCATTGCAAAAATTACCTCATTCAATAACAGATCCTATTATTCTTTCAAACTGCTTGTCTGTGTGTAGTTAATTACTGCGCCTAATATGTCCAATGCTTTAAAAGTATTTTACGACCTTGCCCCAAGACATTTACGACTCATTCACTTGGCGTGGATAGCAGGACATAAAGGTTTAACTCTCAATGAATATGCAGATGCACTCTCAGTGGCCTCACATAATTATCCTATAATTTATATATTGCCGACGCTAGCATTTATCGCCGTAACACGCTTTGAAAAAATTGTCATGTCAGATCAGTTTGAAAAATATCGCTTGGCAACATCGGATTTTTCCCATCTTAAGTACCCTTGAAAAAATCGATGGTGCTCCTCTAGAACAGCGGAGATATAAATTACGAGACTATAAGATGCCGAGCCCCCCCCCCCCCCCCTCCATGAACTTTTATCTGCACAGGTCTGGTCTAGCACAGTCTCCCCTATATACGCCTGCACTGCAACGAGAGTGAATCCTCTATCATTTCCTCTTAACATGCAGGTTATATACAAACCAAGGAAGAGACTGTTAGAAGAACCTCCCCGTAGGCTGGCTCTAAATTTATCCCTTCCGGTGGTCCTTTCCTTTGGAGCAACTGAAAAGGGATTTAGCCACAGGAACGTTTGCGAGGCCGTATGCAACTTTCTAAAGCCAACAAAACGATTAGAATGTTAAGCTGAGGCATAAATTCACTTTATTTCAATTCTCATTTGCTTGTTCGTTCTTTGTATACCCCTATTAATTTTATTTCAAATCTATCGTTTACCAATTGGTTCTTTCTTTAAACATCGTTATCTAAATAATCCGGCTGGTAAAACAACTCCACCTCACAAATGAGGCACCGTCCGTTTCATGGCCAATCACCGGTGGGGGGTTGCGCCAGAACTTTGAGGAACAACCACAACCAACCAACCACCCCTCCCGCTTAGCTGCCAGTGCTTTCGTCAGGACGAGAGCAGGGTAAGGCAATTGCAGCATGCGACAAACCTTTGTAACTGCACTCGTACTGGACGGATTATTAAAATTTTTGTGGCGTCGAATTTGTGAGGCAATAAGCTCTTCTAATGAATTCATTCCATATTTACTTGAAAAAGTGTTTCAAATTCCCTTTAACGCATTTTGTTTGACAGGTGTCACGACGAAAACTAGCCCATTCAGCGATAATAGCGCGCTGGTCCAATCTACTGTGTGCGTGTTTGTGTGCGTGCGTGTGTATGTAACAAAACATATGAATAACTATGCACTTAGCGGTTGACGGGTGCACTAGGGGCCGGATTTCGCTATCGCGTTCAACTCCTAAAGGCGACACTTAAGGGTGCTCCAGTTTTTTTCCGTGCATATCAACTCTACAAATACTTTAATCACAGGCACCCACACAAAATCACAAAAAAAAAAACAAAGAGAATCACAAAAAATCGAAAGGAAAAGGCTGGAAAATAGTAGCTCAGCTGTTTCTGTAGATTTCGCACTTTGTAGAACTAAGATTAGTTTTTTTTATATAGCCCTGACATTTAAGTGCGGCGCCATTCACGTCGGAACCATCGTTTGTCACGGCCTCATTCTGATATACTGTGAGCTTTACTAAACAAAGCACGCATGGTTCGTTTCTTGTGACCGACAGTAGTTTTACATTTAATTCAAAGATACAGATATTAGAAGTTCTTATTGCTGCTTATATAGGCAATACGCTGGTCTGGTAAAGTTCCATAGGAATGAGGTCGGTGCAGGTGTTATCTAAGGAAAGCATAATTTCTCCAGCGGACATTATTGGTGCATGCAATTGTACTTTATCTATATGATTTACATGATATTAAGGCAACGTTAAAAACGAACAGGAATGTTAACTTGGTGCTTGACAGTTACATCACTGTTTTACGCATGGTTAGTAACTGTGCGTATATAAAAAGTACGGGAACAAGAACTCACAAAATGATTATTATAGCCTGTGTTTTATGAAGTTGCATGTCAAACCTATGTTTTAATGAAAATGATAAGGAGAACGCAATTGAGAAACGGAATAACAGCAAGAAAAAGAAAGATAAACGAAGTGTAGCTAAATATTTGAACAGAACGATTCAGCGATGTGGAGAATGAAGATGATGTGCGATGAGGCTGAGGTCGACTTTAATTGCTCCATTTAGCATTACAGCGCGACATGGCTTAATCGTTGCTTGAATTTTGGTCACGTCGACGCGCGGACGTTTAGCTACTCCAGTGGTATCTTTCATTAAGAAATTGAATTTTTTTTTCTGTGGTGGTAAATACCGAGTCACGTATTCTGATTTTGCGCATCCAACCTTTAGCAAAAGTTCACGAAGCCACTGTGAGCGGGGCTGTAATACCCGGCTAAGGCACGACAGAGACGGGAGCTTAGTCTAATGCATCTGGAGAACCTTTTTAATTTTTTATTTGAAAATTTAGGACAATATAGGCCTTGCCTTAGCTGATGGAGGTCGAAGAACTATGCAGTTGCATTGTAGTTTGAAGAGTGTGTTACGTAAAACAGAAATTAGGATGGTTTCCGGAAATTAAAGAAGTAAAAAAAAACTAACATACAAAGTGAAGAAAAAATGCAAGACACTTGCACGGTCACATGTATGCGGATCAATAAATACATCGCCCGAAAAGATATATAAGATAGCTTGTACAAGTGAGTTGTCTTAGGCGTATGAATGAGGCACCATGCGAGTTTGTCTGGAATACAGTATTGGTATCAGTCTGTTTCAATCTGTAATCTAAAGCAAAAATATATGCTGCGCTTTCAAAAAACTACATGCGGGGGTTATCTTTGTGTGCCGTTTGACTCCCTTTCGAAGCTGCCTTGTACTTCCAGATTGACGAAACTCTGAAAGAAGTATGCCTTTCTTCGAGGCTCATACATGACAGTGCTACACATGACACACCATTATCTTTGGGGGCCACATAAACCCTAAGAGCCATATAATTTAGGCTCCGAAAGCGATAACACTTTTCGAAAAAAAAAACATAGACGGGGAATGGGGGTGGAATTGTTGAATTATATAAAGGAAAATGCTTCCACTTTTTTCGTTCCTTTCCTTTTTTTTTGCTTGTAATGATTGGACGACCAACTCCTTACGCAATTCGCATTGTGTGACGCCTGGTTGTTCCTTTGCTGTTCTAAAGTGCTTTATTATTCATACTAACGCGATTCCTTTCCCGACATCAAGCCTGCCTAAGGAAAGTTTGCAACGGCGTGGCTCTGTGGTAGAATACTAGGCAGGCACGCAGGGGACCCTGGTTCGAAATATGTTGTGTCCTTGGTGTTTTTATTCGCGAAGTTTTTTCTCATTTCATGCAATAGTGGTTACGGGCACCAGCGGCGGCGGACACACGGTGGAGCACGTGACTTTTGTTGTGATTTTTCGCTGTAAAAAAGAATCAGACCGAAGTGAGGTTGATAAGCGCGGACTTGTGTGCATTTGCAGCGCGTCGCCTGAACCGTTACGTGCGCCACTTCGAGCCCCTGTCGTACGAGCCACGGCGGGTGCACAGGGAACACGTTCGCGTCAGGAGATCCCTGGGTGGCAGCAGCTCGCAGCACGGCATCGTTTACTTCCGCTTCCAAGGATTCGACAGGCAAGGAGATACAACGAAACGCGAAGACCCTCACCCCCGTATTCACAAACGCCCGTCGACTCGACTTTCACCCTTCACTTGAGAGAGTTGAGCACTGCGCCGCTGCGCGGCTGAAAGTGCCGCTACGCTACTCAAGAATCGCCGCAGATTATCGCTGATATGCAGTGACTTTCCCTGCCTAGAGACGGCGCTCCCATCAGCCTTCTCAAGTGAAGGTGAAGCGTTGAGTGGAGGGACGTTCTAGAATACGGGGGTCAGTAAACGGTATATTCAAGGGTACCTTGAAGGGCCAGTTGGTGTATGTTATACATCAGCGCGAAAACAGCGGGGAAGGAGTTGCATGCTACAGCTAAGGACCGTAACTTCTTTTAAAAACCGACATAGCACTTTTGACCTAAAATGATGTTTTCGCTTGTAACCCATGTTTGATTGGAACGTATGCTTTATGAAAATAAACATGAAATAATCCAGTGTTGTTTGTTAATGTACATTCGTCTAAATTTTCTGTTCGTTTGAAAAGCCTCCGACCCTCCTCAATTTGCTGTGAAGCGAACCGCTGTGCCAACTCCCTGCAACTTGGCCTTTCGCCTATTAAGGTTGCCGAGCCTGCGCTATATAACAAATTTTAGATTGCATCGAGAAGCACTGTAAAATAAATAGTTATGGTGGGAAAAGCCAAATAGTAAATGAAAAAAAAACTTGGCCGCGATGTTCAGTTCTGATGCTGAAGGAGTTGCAACATTGCATTTATGTCAGTATGGTATATTCATTACTGGCTGCACATGCCAATCAATGATGATGTGTAATTTTTTGTCGGTTGTACAAAACGCTCGGGAAGAAAGCGTCAATTACGGTGCAATGCAGTCTAATTAAAATTGTTGAGGTTGAACGTCTCAAAACCACCATATGATTACGAGAGAGGCCGTAGTGGAGGCCATAGGAAATTTCGACCACCTGGGGTTCTTTAACGTGCACCCAAATCTGAGCACACGGGCCTACGACATTTTCGCCTCCATCGGAAATGCAGCCGCCGCGGCCGGGATTTGAACCCGCGACCTGCGGGTCAGCAGCCGAGTACCTTAGCCACCAAACCACCGTGGCGAGGCAAGTGCAATACTGTCTGAGAGCACTAGGTGAAAATACTTGCATCATTGACGAGTGTTTCGAAGAAAGGCGTTAATTTCTACGTATTTTTTGCACAAGTGAGCGCGGATTCATTTGAAGCTGGTGCGTATAAAGGCCGTCACTAGAGCTTCAAGACAAAAACCATTATTTTGATTGTTTAGCTGTTCTTTAACACGAAAACGTTTTATGCCGGGGTGCCCCATGACTCCGCGGACGTACTTCCGCCACGGAAGTGACGTTCAAAAGTATATTTCGTTAAAAATACGCTTTGAAATTTGTTTCTGGTGCTGAAACAGTGCACAATAAATGTTCTGTAAATACACGTTTAACTTTCGTGTTATACCGATTTATATACAGGAGGATCAGCCACATTTTGTTTTTACATGCCATGAATGTGAAGAAGAGGCTGTGTCGATAATCCTTAGAAAAAATGTCACGGGTTGATTCCAGGAAGCGTATTCTTCTTTCGAACACAATCTACTGATAAACAAATGAAGGAAGGCAATTTGGAGGGCTTGAATCTTTGTTTTTACCGAAAATTAACAAAAACCAGCGGACCATGAAGTCAAGGAAGGTGTATGGCACGTTAATTGTACTGATCTAAATGTATTGTAGTAATTGGCATGCACATTTGAAGAAAGTGAAGTGATGGAAATGCAACTTCCCACTGGCAGTGACAGAACGTGTGACCTTCGGATAAATACGCTCTTAAGCCGAATAATGCTGAGCAACTATTTATCAGGAGCAGCCAGCTAAGTCATCTCCTATAAAATCTGTGTTCATTTTGTTTGAGCTCGATCAGCAACTTATAACTTTGACGTTGCCTGCATGTTTTGACGCTCAGCTTTGAAGACATCGCCACTGCATTCTTGAAGTGTTACGCTAAGTGTTTCCTAACAGCTTTGAGTGTATAGTTCCACAACACTAGAAAGCTACTTAAGCACAAGACACTAGCCAGCCGTGCGAGACAATCTAGACAGTCGCCTTGGAGGAGGTGAAGTTATTCCATTCGCCGAAACCTCAGTATTGGCTTCTATTTCCGATATCGCCGCGATGAGATTCAGTAGTCACTGTAGGAGTTGGTCGACTGTCGCCACCACAGTCAGAAACAATGAACTACGCCGCTGTGGCCCACCTTCCTGTTTACCGATAGCCATTTTCTTATTTTTCATCTGAGTCGACTGTTGTCCCGCCTGAAAGCTTTCCCCACGGAGCGATTGGAAGCTTATCCATCTCGCGTGGTTTTGCAGTTGCCTCCGTTATCAGCCCATGTTTAAACAAGTGACCATGTATGTAACGACACAGGGACGGCACGACGATGTCACGATGAGGTCACAAATGTCGGTACGTGTGACATTATGACGACGTCATAGTGTGATGCCATCACGCGAAGACATTTTGCATCCACTGGTGTCGGCGCCTCCGTCCTATGGTTTATTGATTTATATGTGGGGTTTAACGTCCCAAAACCACCACATAATTATGAGAGACGTCGTAGTGGAGAGATCCGGAAATTTTGATCACCTGGGGTTCTTAACGTGCACCAATATCTGGGCACACGAACGTACAAAATTTTCGCCGTAATAGAAAATGTAGCCTGCCGTAGCCGTGATTCGATCCCGCGACCTGCGGGTCAGCGGACGAGTACCTTAGCCACTATACACCACCGCGGCGGGGCTCCACCGACCAGGGTCATTTCTCGCTTTTAAGCCTTTGCCCTCATAACAGACTCGCCTTCGACGTGAAGATTCGATGCGTGTTTTGTGGGACATCTTGATCGCTGGGCTCGGTTCAGCAATGTTTAACGGGGAAGCGTTGTTTTGTAAAGAAATATCTTGATTTCGCAGGTTGTTTCATCTGAAGCTGAGGCCAGATGCGTCCGCCTTTCACAAGGACCTCGAGGTCGAGACTGCGAGCCGCGGTCGAGTGAAGCCGGACATAGGTCACATCTACAGCGGCGAACTGATTGGTATAAAAACTCAACCGCGGTCTTTATTATCGACGTCCGTTCGTCTCTCGCAAGTACCGTTTCACTGGTTGTCATGCGGCTGACAAGTACGCAAGCTAAACGCACACTTTCTCTTTTTTTTATTCCGTTGACTTAGATTACAACATCTAAGATACAATTTTTTTTTATTTCAATATTGTGGTCGTAAGCTAACCTTGAAAAATGCCTTCATGCATTTTGCTATTATTTCAATTGTAAAGAAAAATTGATATGCATACAGGTTTGCACAAGGTTCCCCAGTATAAGGGGGTGAAGGCTGACAGCAGTTCACCTTCACACACGTCCCTCCCATGCCAATTACGGTATATAGGCTATACCACAAGGGGGTGACTGTACGAGAGCATCAAGATGTAGGCGGTTATATAGCCAGAAACAGCCCAAGTGCGTTTATTTATTTATTTACTTTTTATGTTTTATTTATTTATTTATTAATTTATTTATTTACTTATTTATTTATTTCAGTACCCTCTGGCCCCAAGGCATCATAGAGGAGAGTGGGTTAGCTTTTTAACACAACATAATTAAAAAAAGCAAAAAACTTGGGGGCTTACATGAATACGATGAAGGAAACCAATAAACAGGGCACAGTAAAAGAACAAAAAAAAACTGTTGATTAAGAATGCAAACCGCAGGTTACTACAATAAGGAATCGACGCGCTTGGTTAGCAAAACAAGAATTCGCATTTAATAAACTTCACCTTCAGGAAAGAATTCACATAATGCGAAGGGGTCAACACCACAACATATAGATTCACTTAGTTCGAAATTTTTTCCCGACAGCTTTGCCTGAGCATGTGGCTCATTATTACCGTAGTGTACACCTGAAACTACAATAGAACGTGCAAAACGTGTAATCATGTTGGTTTCTTTGTGTATTGCATGCAATCTTTAGACTTACAACGGAAGCTACGGAGAATACGTGACGCGCCTTCAGTTCTCTCCTTGGATTTGCAGGCGATCCCTCCAGTCGGGTATACGGTGGCCTGCACGACGGCGTCTTCGAAGGTTCCATCCAGTCCCGCTGGGGTCGCTTCTACGTCGAAGGGGCGCACAAGTTCTTCGCACGGCGCACGCCCTTCCACTCCGTGATGTACGCCGCCAAAGACGCCAGAATACCCGACGCAGGATGGTGCGGCGTCAACAGCGAGACCACGCGCTGGATGCAGGAGCTTGCGGCTTCTACCAAGCTAGCCGAAAGGCCGTCATCAAGGGTACAAGATGTATGTACTATGAAACACCGTTATTCATTCGCGCATTGATTTTTGAGTTTAGGAGAAATGTTTTACAATTTAAAGTACTTGGTACTCTACTATGGGAGGGCATAAAGCCGTCCTGACACGCCTGAACGAAGAAAAGCTACGTAATTTGCTTGTTTAGTAAAAAATGTTTAACGGTTTCGAGTACTTCGTACTCAATTATGGGAGAACTGTAAGCGGTTACGCCTGAGATAAATTACCGTTCGCTATTGGCCCGGACAGCGCAGGAGTGTATTCGTCCACTGAATATGTCCATGATGTCTCTATCTTTTCATGAAGCGACCCATGCGGTCATCATCTGTTGAAACAAAATAGTGGAACAAAAGCCCTACATTTCGGTATAGGCATTCAGATCAGATTTTATTCATTCAGCTAATCAGTGTCGATGCTTCTCGAGTCCTCCAGAAATCAGCCATGGAAACAGCTTCCTTCCTAGTGGCCCCGTTAGGAGCAACTATGGCAGTTTACAACTTTAGAAAGTCTGCTGACAACTTGCCAGTTGCCGACAGTTACGTCAACAACTCTTGGCATCGCAGCAGATCTGTTACATAAGAAGATTAACTATAATCGGTTACAACTTTAGACGTACGTGGTGTTTCCTGCTTAAGAGCGGATGCACACAAGCCTGCACTAATGAAGTGCGTTCTCCAGACTGACGTCACGAGCCAGGCGGCCACTGATTTCACCATCAGAGAACATTGCCGAGTGCACCAGTGAGACAATCTTTTTTGTTTAGTCAGAGATGATCTGCGGACTTTTCAACTTGTATCCACGGTAACCATTGAAGTCATGGTAACAATGGAAATTGCCACAACCAATACTTCAGGATGCTGTATCACGGCCAGATTGGAAACGAGTGCGAGCGCGCCTTTCCCCCGATGCGGTGATGTCACGGACTTCGCTTACATTATCAGCTATAGCAGTGGCTGTGTGACAACTGTGTTTTAAGAATTCTTGCGCTGGTTACTGCTGCATTAGACTTCAAATACATTTTGCACCAATGTGAGTTAGAGTGTATGTAATTACCTGCTGCCATGCTAGTGCACATCTGCTAGTTCTAGACGTGCATTCTATGTGAAATTTCACAAGCTAAACGAGGATATTAGAAATTAATATTGCAGAAACTCGCTAGGTGGCGGAAGGGTTATGAAAGGGATGAATGACAACCGCCCGTTTGTGAATCCGCGTGGAAATCCATTCGGAATTCTCCGAAAGGAAAGCCACTGAATGATTCAAGATAAATTCGTCCTGGCCCCGGAATCGAACCCACGACCAGCGCCTTTCCGGGATGGTTGGTGTAGCTGACCCTACTGAGGCTCTAATCGGCAGCCACGTTTTGGTCCTTGAACACACCTTCGCTCCCGTCCGTATCCTTGTGAAGTGCGCGACGCTTTCGCCTTCAATGATCAGGCGAATAACTCGAGATCTGTTATTCATGAAGTACAATATTTGAGGGCAAGCTGAAAAACAAACAAACAAACAAACAAACAAACAAACAAACAAACAAACCAACAAACAAAGGGGATACAAGGATGGAAAGATGTGTGGTGATAAATAGCAAACAAGAAGCATGTAACGTAAGAAGGTAGCAATGGTTAGGTAGCGGCAGAGAAGGAAGAAGTGCAGAAATAAATAAAACATGGGGTATGAGCCAGGCCACGTCGCCCATTGATCATAGCGTCACACGAGTCGACAGGATGAAGACCTCCCAGCCGTTTCATCAGTGTCTCATCATCGACGCAGTTCTACACAAGACGCCCTGACCATACATCGACTACGGAATCATCTCCTAGCCACACACAGCGACCAGCACCATGACAGAATCATCGACCGACCTTCCCATCCCCAAGTACACCGGAGCAGCGGACGATGGACCCGTACAGGACTGGTTCGACCTGTTCGAGTTCCACGCTACCGCTGCATCTTGGTCGGAACGGGAAATGGTTACGAACTTCAGCGACTACGTCACCGGTGAGGCATTTAAATTTTACCTCACCCACATATTCGACAACGATGAGTCTTGGCAAAAAATAAAAAAAGAAACGATCGTTTGGTTTAAAAAATACGATGACGACTACGACGAAGACATGCTTGTAACCCACCATCCACAGACAACTGCACTCAGTCGTCAATTTTACAGGCAGTTTTCAACCATTCGAACGCACAACAAGATTCGACCTCTGACAAAAGACGAAGCGGCACACGAGTTCAGTGGCAGATGACAACGCGTATTTTAGGGAAAAACACAGCCATCGAGCGCGCCTCCCTTCTGCACGAAAGTGAGCATTTCCGAAGTCATCGCTTCAACATACGACACGAGACGTCACTCACCCTACTGATGCCTTTCATGCGTCGTCTCGCATACATGGTCCACCACCTGATTTTCTACGACGCAGCTTTTCAAAGGCTCCTAACGGTCACTATTCGTGTCATAAGGACGCCTTGTTCATGGTAGACCAGCTGACACATGAGGAAAATGCCGAACAACGCCATGACGACTCAAAGAGTGAAAATCAGTCTTCACACATTGGATCAGCTTATTTTCCATCTAGCACAATTGGGCTACCTCTTGGTTTTCCGCCACTTGGCTCTTTCGTCGCTCACAACGCCCACCTCACATCTAGCACGCTCACAATGGTCGGGATAGAGCTGCGGAGCTCGGAGAGTACTCAGCCAAGCCCTGAACCTACCATCCAGATTCAGGAGCAAGAACCATTTGCAGCGAACAGCGAAGAAGCCCCTAATGATGTATCTGTCAACTCTGATGCATTACCTTCACTACCCGAAATGCAGCACAACAGCCTCGAGACTATACTACCTGCCCACTCGACACCACATTCAATTGCCCAGAAAGTCAGTGTCATGACGAAAAAAGGCTGCCACCTCAGGTCTTTTCGCAGCAACATCATCAATGCCAGCAAGTCCAAGAACAACAGAGATTCCAAGGGCTATACGAACAAGGACGACGACGAATGGAATCATCTTCGGAAGAACACACGCGGTTTATGGAAAGCCGTTTACAAACGTGTCAACCAAACCGACGACATATTCAAGATTTCTCGCTCGAAACAAAGAAAGCATCAAATCCAGGATATTTTTCCAAAGGACGTCGAGTAAGCTTTCTCCAGTCCAGATCAAGACTCAGGCAACACGACATACAACGTCGAGAAAGGCGCCAAACCATACCCTGTATTCCGCAAGGATGCAGAAATCACCGCACCAGCCTCGGTCAACAAGCACGCGAACGGGTGGCGACGCATGGGTTCCAATCAAGACAAATAGCACGACACCTGCGCAAATCATCCAGCCAATGCTAGGCATCACACCACGTTCATTCATCGAAAGAATACCGGCAGTGTTTCCATCTGATTTCACGCTCAAAGCATGCTTATGTTGTCCAGAGCGCAACAGCCAGCCTCGCCCTCCAGAGCTGTACTTGATACCCCGGATTGCTGTCCTCTTCTGTGAAGCTATAGTGTGTTAACGGAAATTCCTCGGACTTGGAATGATCTTCTCTTTTTGACAGTGCTCAGTTCTAACCCGTGCATGTTCAGTTTTCATTTATGTTCATCTGACGCGACTTCTTTCGGGGGGAGGGGGAATCCTGTAACGTAAGAAGGTAGCGATGGTTACGTAGAGGCAGAGAAGGAAGAAGTGCAGAAAGGAATAAACATGGGGTATGAGCCAGGCCACGTCGCCCATTCATCATAGCGTCACAAGCATATGCTATATATTCGAATGAGATTGTGGATTTTTGTGCCAACGTAACGTATTAAGGCGGAAGCCTTTCATATCTCATACTCGCGTCCGACCGTTTGGGCCCTGGAACGGAGCCAGCTTTAGCCTCTCCCTTTCACACTCTTTAAGCAATAACGTGATGACACAGCGGCGCATAGCAACATCTGTGACCTCTATACTCCTTATATATGAGAGAGTGTAAGGGGTAGAGGCCACAGCTGTAGTGGTGCAACTATTGCTATGTGCCGCTATGCCATCACATGATTGCTGAGAGAGAGTAAAAAAATACCGCATATTCAGTTGAATGGCCATATGCTTTCGCCTAATACGCTTTGAATACGAAATGTCCTCCAATTTTCGGAAGCGCTGTCGATCGCATGATGTCTTTCCCACGTTGACATCCAGGAAAAGCAGCGCAGCTCCAGGAGTGAGCATTGGACGAATAGGAAACTTTTAGAAGAACACGAATCTGAGGAGTCGCACCCCGACACGGAAAACGTTGGCAGCGTGGCCAGCCTTGTGAAGGACAGCGCGCCGACATTGCGAGTCTGCGGCCTGCACATCGCCATCGACCATCTGCTGTACAAGAAGTACCTGGAACTGGACGGCGACGATGTGCGCACGCGCGAGCGCATCTCCACGCTGATCGCGGGTCACGTGGCTCGCGCTTCTGAGGTATACCGACGCACGGACTTCCACGGCATTCACGACATCAGTTTCGTCGTGCACAAAGTCCAGGTACCGCGCCCTCTGTATGCGTCTATGTACCACCTTGAAGGGGCCCGGCCAGACTTTTCCAATTAATCATCAAATGCGTGCATTAAAAGAACTTATTGTCTCACGAATTGAGAGCGGCAAAAAAAAAATCGAAATCGGTCAAGACGAGAGGGTCTACAGGGATTTGCCGCACGCTTGAAGTGCCTTTTCTCAACGTGATAGCAAGATCGCTGAAAGATATACGCAGGGGAGGGGGGGGATGACACATGGCCAGAACTACGCTCGTTCGTTAGCGCGCGTCGTGATCTTAATCACTTTCACATTTTTTATTTTTTTACTTCGATACCACTGCCGAGTCACGTGCAGACATACCTCGGTGGTCGCGCTGTTGCTTAAAGCGCAAGATGCTTAAAGCAGCCTATGGCCGTAGACTTCGAGTTTGAAGCATCGTTTGTTGAGAGAAAAGGAAGTGATTTCTAGCTTACATTGATGAAAATGGTAAATTTCAGGCTGCGTGCTGCGCTATATTGTTTGGCTCACGTTTTTCCTATACCTATACCTACCTATATAGACTAGATCGACAGCTTTTCCCGATCATGCTGAAAAAGTGTTGCAGGGCTTTTCTCTCAAAGAAGCGGCTGCGTAAGACGATATCACTCAAAAGAATGCTTTCATGTTATAAATATAGTCTTATAACGCCGCAGCGCACTTTTAATTCAATGAACCGTTTCAGTGCATTGCATTGGTAGAACATGCACTGTCGTATGATTAGATCTCGGTCGCATGATTAGATCTCAACAAAGTCATATTCAGGCTGCACAAGCGAAAAAAGAGGGGCACCCTATGGCTTACGCACTAGTTCAACTGACAATGCATGGAACAGAGACAAATGTTAACAAAAAAAAAGAACTGAAAAAATGAACAAATGAGAAAATTTCTTTTTCTGATAGTGACTTCATGTGACTTGACAAGGACGTAGAAAGAATGTCCTTGTTCATTTTCTTTCTGCGTCCTTCTCTATAGCCCCGCTATCAATAATTAATGTTGTGGCATACGAGTGAATTACCATGTTATGCGAACATACCAAAAACAACAAAAGCATCAACTAGCCAAACAGAGATTTGCCACCTCCTCAGCAAGTCTGCAAGCTTATTCCTTTGTCCCATCGGTAAATATTCATGGGTATGCGGTTACTGGTTAACTCCACTAAAATGGCCGCCATGACTGCCGCAGATCAACGATAGCTGTGCGAACAAGGCCACCGATTTCTGTCAGGAGAACATGGACGCGGCCCTGCTGCTGCTCACCACAGCGCGGACCGCCAACTACGACGACTACTGCCTGGCGTTCACGTGGACCTATCGAGACTTCGCCAATGGCGTCCTCGGTCTGGCCTACGTGGCCAATGCGACCGGTCAGTCCTGGTCCTTCCGCGCCATTACAACGAAAGGAATTGTGTTTAAAGGGACAGGAAAGTAAAACAATTACTAGTTACGACTGATAAATTATACTCTAGTGTCGTTGAAGTCACTACCATAGGCTTATTAACAGATGAGAAAATTACTATTGAAAGTATCACTGTTAAACTTTTGCCGAGATCTCCGATGGTGACGCCAAGAGTTTTGAAGTGTTTCTTCACGCTTTGGCCACACTGACTAAGAAGCTTCCCGAAACTTTGTATGTTAAGCCGGTGCCTGTATAGTATAGAGGAGGCGGTGGCTCTCTCCGAGATCAATGTACTTAATGTTTACTGATAAGGAACTACGTATGCCCTATTATACACAACGTGAAAATTTATAACGTCAGGGTAACTGGCGCGGAAACATGAAGATTGCGTCGTTACCCGCTTTTTCTTTTTTCCCGCGTCCAGCGTGGAGTTTTCGGTATCGTGAGGGAGTATTTCACCAATTGTAGAAAAATCCTGTCTTTCTCTGCAGTGCTCCTTGAAGTGAATCTAAGGGTGTAAACATTGAGGAAAAACTACGGTTTAGTTTCATGTTCATTATTATCGAAAACAGAGCGCAAAGCTATACACCTGAAAGACATATATTGTGAAACAACAACGAATACAGAAAAGAACGCTCACAAGGAAGAGTCCGCGGATTCGTGCAAACACGTACCGTTTAATCATAGGCGGAATCACTAAATAAATTGCAGAAAACAAGAAACAATGTGTATGAGGCAAAATTGAAATTCGTGATTACACGTGCGCAGCCAAAGAACGATTTCTCTCCACTGTGTACACTAATGGAGGGATCACTAACGCTTCTTTTCATTAGCGTTGGTATCACACGCTAGACCAACAACGAGTTCTACCGACGTGTATATGCATATGTGCAAACCAACAGTAACAAAGTAATGACGTTTCAAGTAATAATAAAAAAGCATGCTACTTGAGGAAAATTTTGATCATTGTGTATAGCATTTATTGAGTTAGAAAATTAGAAGCGTAAGGACAGAATTTACTCAGAGTATATCGAGAAGCAACACATGTATGTAACCACTGTGAGAAACGTCGGCTGCTCGTACTATAGCTGAAATAATCCCTTCCATTATTAGTATATCTCTCTGGAGGCACTAATAAAAAGAATTAGAGAGTGGTCACCTGACCTTTACAATCTATTTATTTCCAGGCCCCAAATACACCGATGGAGCAGTGAAACTCACGCAACACCATTAAATTTGTAGTTTTCAAAGCTTGCTACTTCCTCTCACCTGCAGACTCTGGCATCTCGAACCTTTACAGGGACAGCGGAGAGTGGAACATGCGCTGCACGTAATAATAAATACAGCGAAACGGATGCATGATGAGCAAGCTTCTTTCAATGACATTTTATGCTACGTCAATGCCAACAACCAGAAGGGGACAGTGCGTTACTTGCTTGTTTGTGCGAATCGCAATATTTGCTGTACTGCAGACTATACTGGGGCACTAGTTAAGAGGCATGCATAGACTGAACTTAGCAGAACAAGACATAGACGACGCGTTTATATCATGTACGTGTCACAGAGTTAACTGTGTACGCATTCTCATGCACTTGAGAATACAGCTGGAACGATATCATTGATCAGTATTGAGAAAATTGGACCTCGCTGTCTTCACAGAGGTTCCTTTTTTCCCCACAATCTGTCGTAGCGTTAAAGGTATACTAACTAAGTAGTGTATGAAATGCGAAAGTCGTGTTATGCAGCTGCGGTACGTGATGACCTCAACTGCGAAGTTAGTGCACTCTCTTCCACAGCCAGCACCATGGGTGTGTGCGACAAGAACCGACTGGTGCCGAGGGACAAGTCGGGTACAAAGTTCGGGCTGTCCAAGCTCAGTCTCAACACGGGCATCATCACGTTCCTCAACTACGGCGACCACGTGGCCCGCGTAGTGAGCGAAACCGCCTTCTGCCACGAGATGGGACACAATTTCGGATCACCCGTGAGTGCGCCGCGTTGAATGGCGAGGGATATTCATGTTTCACGCATGGCAAAGAGTTGATGATTGTCACCCCATTTTTTTCCCCGACAATATAAACGCAGCGTGTGCGTAGGGTACGTGCTTTTGTTTGACACCTGGTCTGATGATTATCAACGCTTTGCTTTTACGTTTCACTTTGTTTTAGTTGACATCCGCGTTTTCGAGCACCTTTGAACTAAACACGGGCGTGCGCACGGTATAGGTGGTCGTGAACGTCCATCACAGTGCGCCACTCCCCCTACCACATTGGTCGAGTCCAAAGACAACGTCTCTCGTAAAGAATATATATTGTCACGGGCTAAGTAGATGCCTGAGGATGACGACGACGAAGTGCTGAACGGGAACGTGCTCGGACTGCAGCAGCGTCGTACGCATTAGCTTGCCAGTATATTCGCCAGTACGAATTTGCTCACCAGTGTATACTTATTCCCCGTAACATCATTGGTGGAAGGTGCGGGGTACCACTCGCTACACAGCCCAACGAGCTCGATCTTCGCAGCGGACGGCGCATCGCAGCTACCACGATGACTGACCAGGCTACTCAATGTCAACAAGATCCGTCAGCCCCGCAGCCGATCGTTGTGGTGCAACCTCGTGACCCAGGTCCATTCAACGGCACAAGTGGCATAGACTTCGATGACTGGCTGGTTCAATATGAGCGCGTCAGCAGCAGCAACCATTGGGGTCGACGCTTATGTTGGCGAACATCATCTTCTACTTGCATGGCACGGCAAAACTCTGGTACGAGACACATCAAGAAGAGTTGACTAGCTGGGACGTCTGTAAGCAGAAATTGCGCTATCTATTTGGGAAACCCATCGGACGTCAAGTGGCCGCAAAGAAAGAGCTTGCGACTCGTGCCCAGACATCTACAGAGCCGTACATTGCGTACATCCAGGACGTGTTGGCTTTGTGCCGCAAGGTCGACAAGGACATGCTCGACGAGGACAAAGTCGGACACATCCTGAAAGGAATTGCGGATGACGCCTTCAATTTTCTCCTGTTCAAGGACTGTTCGACGGTGGAGTCGGTCATCGAAGCATGTCGTCGCCTCGAACAGGCAAAAAGTAGGCGCATAGTTCACCGATTTGACCGCCTTCCCAACACGGCGGCTACGTCCTCTTGCGAAGATTTGCCCACACTACACCAACCACCAGCGCCAGAAAACGTCACCAGAATAGTCCGTCGGGAACTCGAGGCTATGGCTCCCGCTATGTCTAGCGTCAGCGCGCCAGGACACAACCTCGATGCTGTTTCAATGATACAGGCCGTGGTTCGCCAAAAAATCGCGAATATGGGCATTTCGCCACCTCATCAAAATGCCCCTGCTACTTCCAGCTCGGCTCCAGTCGTTGCGGCTGCCACTCCGAACCGCACGTTCGCGCCACGTCGAAACCCAGCTGAATGGCGCACTCATGATGATCGGCCCATATGTTTCACGTGCCATCGGATAGGACACATCGCTCGCCATTGCCGCAGTCGTTGGACCTTATCACCTCGACCGAGCTTCTATGACTGGCGGCCTCACTCTGAACGTGCACCTTATGCCCCTTCCTACCGTGCTGAGACAGGTGCAGAGCATAATCCAGAACGTCGGACCAACCACTCGCCATCGCCCGTGCGTCGTCAGTCACGCTCGCCCCAACCCCGCCGTTCTCGGTCTCCCTACGACCGTCGCTCGGAAAACTAGCTGGTGCAGCCCCCGGAGGTGACGCCGCATACACGACTCGGACTGCAAATCCTCTGATTACTCCCGACCAGCGGTGCAACCTCCTTACAATTCTCGTTGATGGTTTACCTATAACTGCTCTTATTGATACCGGTGCACAAATATTTGTGATGAGCTCAGACCTCCGCCGCCGCCTCCAAAAATTTCTGACGCCTGCGATTGCACCTACCGTTCGTACAGCGGATGGGAGTACTCCTGCTGTGCTTGGAATGCGCACTGCGCGATTAACAATTTCTGAGCATCAAACTTCAGTTCTGTTCGCTGTACTGGAAAATTGCCCTCATGACCTCATCTTTGGACTCGACTTTCTGACTTCACACGCTGCGCTCATTGACTGTTCCAAAGGTCTTCTTCGGCTCGAACTACCATCCTTTTCAGAGACCGTCTCTACCAGCCCACCTCGTCTACGCTCTGTCGATTTCCTTAGACTTCCGCCGCAAGCCGCAGTCAGAGTCCAACTCTCGCCATATCCTGCAGTACCCGAAGGTGATTATGTTGCTGCCCCAATTTCTGACGTCGCCATGACACGCAACGTTGAACTCCCCAACACGGTGGTTACCGTTAAGGACAACCGAACTTCGTTTGCCGTCCTCAATTTCGGCCTTCCAGCACAAGTTATTCCTCGCGGCATGTCACTTGCGCATCTTACACCACTGTTGGACCACACAGTTTCTGCTCTAACCAACGAATCGCCACCCGATTTTACATCAACGTCGTTCTCGTCACGTTCCTGTTCCGACCTTTTCAAGCCAATGCTATCTGACACGCTTACCTCTGAACAAGTCTCTGCTTTCTGCCGTGTGCTTGCTTCTTATCAGGACATCTTTAACTTCGGTGACGGTAATTTGGGCCAGACATCTGTGGTAACCCATTGCATCGACACTGGTGACGCTCGACCCATTCGCCGACGACCCTACCGTGTGTCAGCCCCGGAGCGTGCTATTATACCGCGAGAAGTCGATAAAATGATTGATAAGGGCATAATCGAAACCTCATCTAGTCCCTGGTCCTCACCCGTTGTACTTGTTAAAAAGAAGGACAATAGCTGGAGATTCTGTGTTGATTACCGCCATCTCAACCATATTACCAAGAAAGATGTCTATCCCCTACCGCGCATAGATGATGCACTCAATTGCTTGCACGGTGCCAAATATTTCTCTTCAATAAACCTTCGCTCAGGCTACTCGCAGATCGCTGTGGACGACAAAGACAGAAAGAAAACGGCCTTCGTGACTCCTGATGGACTTTATCAGTTCAAGATGATGCCTTTTGGATTATGCAATGCCCCCGCGACATTTGAGCGCATGATGAACTCTCTCCTTCGAGGCATGAAGTGGACCATCTGCCTCTGCTATCTTGACGACGTTATTGTTTTTTCGACTACTTTCGACGACCATCTTACCCGTCTGTCCGCAGTGCTTGATGTTTTTCGACGTGCCAACTTGCAACTTAACTCGTCCAAATGCCGCTTTGGGAAACGCCAAATCTGCGTACTCGGCCATCTTGTTAACTCTGCGGGCGTTCAACCAGACCCTGTGAAAGTCCGAGCAGTTCGCGACTTCCCCACACCCCGCTCAGCCAAGGACGTCCGAAGTTTTCTGGGGCTGTGCTCCTATTTCCGTCGTTTTGTCGAGAAGTTTGCTGAAGTAGCCCGTCCTCTAACCTGCCTCCTCAAAACGGATGTCGCATTCACCTGGGGCCAACAGCAAGCAAACGCCTTCTCGTCGCTCGTTGACATTCTCACCAATCCACCAGTCCTAGCACACTTCGACCGATCTGCCGCCACGGAGCTTCGTAGTGACGCCAGTGGCCACGGCATAGGCGCAGTGCTCGCGCAGCGGCAACAAGGCATGCACCGCGTCGTTGCGTATGCAAGCCGACTGTTGTCGCACTCGGAACAAAATTATTCCATCACAGAACGCGAGTGCTTAGCTCTCGTCTGGGCCATTGCGAAATTCCGACCGTACCTGTATGGCCGACCATTCTCAGTTATTACCGACCACCATGAGCTTTGCTGGCTCTCTTCACTCAAGGACCCTACGGGACGCCTTGGTCGCTGGGCGCTGCGCTTACAAGAGTACACTTTTTCTGTATCCTATAAATCCGGACAACTTCACAAGGATGCCGACTGCTTGTCCCGTTACCCAGTCGATCCTCCTGACACGAGGGAAGATGAGCAAGAGGCCCTCGTTCTTTCAATTACCGACTTCACCGACATAGCTGCTGAACAACGCCGCGACCCCTCTTTGCGTGCTATTATCAATGGTCTGCGCTCTCACCACCCTGACCACTCCTTACAACTGTTCGTTCTTCACAACGACATCTTGCACCGCTACAACACCCGCCCTGATGGTGCTGAGCTTTTACTCGTTGTTCCTGTGCATCTTCGCTCAGACGTTTTGGCCCAGCTGCATGATGCCCCCTCCGCTGGACACTTAGGGGTGTCACGCACGTATGACCGCATTCGCCGCCGATTCTTTCGGCCTGGCCTCTACCGTTCTGTGCGACAGTACGTTGCGGAATGCGACCTCTGCCAGCGCCGCAAGACACCTGCTCTGAGACCTGCTGGTACCCTCCAGGCCATTGAAGTACCAGAAGAGCCATTTTACTGAGTCGGCCTCGATCTTCTAGGACCCTTTCCCGTGTAGGCCACCGGTAATAAGTGGATTGCTATTGCTACCGACTACGCAACGCGGTATGCCGTTACACGCGCCCTCCCCACCAGCTGCGCTACTGATGTAGCCGATTTCCTTCTTCATGACATCATTCTGCGTCATGGTGCCCCTCGTCAGTTGATCACCGACCGCGGCAGCTGTTTTCTATCTAAAGTAGTCGACGAGCTCCTGCGATCCTGCTCTACCCACCACAAGTTCACTACAGCGTACCATCCGCAAACCAACGGCCTCACGGAACGCCTCAACCGTACCTTGACGAATATGTTAGCGATGTACGTCTCCAAGGATCACAAAGATTGGGACATTCACTTACCTTTCGTTACCTTCGCATACAATAGTTCACGTCATGATACAGCTGGATTTTCCCCTTTTTACCTACTGTTCGGTTATGACCCGCCTTTGCCCATGGACACCATGCTCCAATCTGACGCCCCCTCATCGACTGCTTATGCTCGTGATGCCCTGGCCCGAGCTGACATTGCCCGCCAAGTCGCCCGGGATCGTTTATTTGCCTCGCAGCTTAACCAAAAGAGTGCTTACGATCGCCGGCACCGCGACGTACAGTACTCTCCGGGATCACTCGTCTTGCTGTGGTTACCATCACGTCGTGTTGGTCTGAGCGAAAAACTAATGTCCCGTTACGTTGGCCCCTACCACGTCATACGCAAGGTCACCACCGTGACCTATGAGATAGCTCCACTCCATACCACGTCAGTACCAGCTTCAGTTCCGACCGATATAGTGCACGTCTCACGGCTTAAGCCATATTTCTCACGCCACGAGAATTGATCGCACCGGGACGGTGCTTCTGCCGCCGGCGGGTAATGTCACGGGCTAAGTAGATGCCTGAGGATGACGACGACGAAGTGCTGAACGGGAACGTGCTCGGACTGCAGCAGCGTCGTACGCATTAGCTCGCCAGTATATTCGCCAGTACGAATTTGCTCACCAGTGTATACTTGTTCCCCGTAACATCATTATAAAAAACTGAATGAAAATAAAACAATGGCGTGCTTCTCGCAGCGGCTTGCCGTTGGACCCTGATGACTTTCCGGGAGTAAATGTTGGAGTAAGCAGTTCTTGGCATGCGTAATCGGATGTCTTTGGCCGTCATTATGGCCAGAACTCTGCTTGGCCATAATTCAAATCTTTAAATAATCACAGGACAAGTCGAACTCAGTGAAAGCATGAGGCAAACTTTTCGCCTCCCTGCGTGTGGTAAAAAAAGTGTAGCGCCGCTACCCCCCCCCCCCCCCCCCCCCCACGCACTTGCATCGCTATATGCATCGCTATATGCTGAAGGCTCTGTCTTCTGTCGTTATTACAGCATCCCCTTTTTTAGATATTTGATTGTTTTTGTCTCAAGCTGTGCTCGAAAGCAAACGCACACAAAAAACAAAGCTAAATAAAAGGAACGAAATGTTCCGCTTGGTTAAAATCTGCAACTTTTCACGGATGGGGAATAGAATTGTGCACACACTAGCTGTGCCGCTGCGTGAGTGCCGTTCAGCATGCTGTGTTTGGGCTAACGGGTGAATTAGTGCTGTATCTTACGTGCGTCTGACCAGCAGCGTGCCCAAATGCCAATGCTCACTTTTGTTGAGATTCACGTAGTGCAATAATCAATCTTGCGTAGTGCTATAAACAAGCGTTTGCTAAGTATGCTACGCAGCACTGGCAAATAACATGATGCCTCGCTCAATAGTGAGAGATGGTGCGTTACTGTACAGTATAGCATGGTGCATATTGCTATAGAAGGCAGCTACACACCACGCCTTATGCTTTACTATACCAAGCCAAGCACGATATGTAACATCCAGCAGATGCAGCAGTAGAGTACGGCTGTCCTTTCGAAGCTCTATACCAAAGCATTTAGATCATCAAACACTCACAAACCACTCGCGCTACAACACACGCCTCGGTCAGCCGAAAAAGCTGACGTTCGACGACCAATGCAACCCGCTACTCTCCAAATGCAAAGGCAAGCGCGCTACGTTTTGGCTCGTTCATGCCAGTGGTGGCGTACTGTCTTCAAAACATTGACCTACAAAAAACTGCACAGATTTCCTTATTTATTCGCTTATTAGAACAATTCTAATACGAAAAGTCCCTTCTTTTTCACTCACCAATCTCATAGCTTTCTGCGCGTAACGTACTTTTGCACCACCTCCAGGATCCCAGGAACTGCAAATTTTCTGTATATCCCCTGGTATTGTACGGCCTTTGTGATTGGCCTACCTCTGACCAACCGGTGATGTCATGTGAAGACGTCATCATGCGACGTGACGTTATGTGATGCCATTGTGACGTTACGATGAGTTCTCAAATTTTCGTGATCTCTGACGTCATGACGACGTCACACGGTGATGTCGCCACGTGATGATAAATTTTTTTTTGCATTACTTGTGTTGACGCCGATGGTGCAGGGCACCGACGGCCACTTTTCACTTTTGATGAGGCATCTAAGGGCTCCACCTTAATAACTGTTTGAATCGCAAAACACGTATGGAGCGATCCTCGTTCGTTGCCGAATGTGCTTGCCCCGCAGCACGACGAACCAGATAGCAGTCCGTGCGTTCCGAAGGACAAGAACGCTGGCACCTACATCATGTACTGGCAGACTACGAAAGGCACCCTTCCCAACAACCACCACTTCTCGCCGTGCAGCATCTCAAACATCAGCAACGTCATCAAGCCCATGCTGCAGGGCACCAGCAAGCGGGAGAACTGCTTCGAAGGCAAGGCTCTCAAAGATCACCTCGCCTTAGACGATGTCATAGTTTCGGCGGATCAAAAATGTCATCATTCTGCGCGGTTTTTTCAGTACAATAATTGCGCCTTACGCCCGGCTTGAACAGACCCACTGTTCTACAACCCGTTCCAAATATCGGAATTCGTCTTGAAACTCAGGGCAGTTTTAAGATATCGTCCATAGTGTTACCTATAAATACACTAGAGGGAACTGTGGCGCTACTGTCTACGGGAGCTGCAACGCATGGTGCTTCAGACAGCATGGGAATGATGGGCAGTACACGAAATTGTCTAATCTTAGTTCCTTTGACTCCGTTTGGCTTCTCGTGATCCGGAGCCGCTTTGTCAAAAGGCGAAAATCGGCAAATGTTCAGCAGTTGCACTTCACCACCTTAACCTTTTAAGCTCACCAATTCAAATATGGTCATGAAGTTCCCTACGGTTCATATCGCAGCAATAATCAAGGCCACAAGTGTGTTCGAAGTCGCAAACATGAAGACTACTCAAATTTGTGCACTGCACATTATTCACATTGTAGTTCAGCGATTGCAGTGCCAGAGTCTCTCGTAGTTGATTTTTAGGAAAGTCAATGGTGTCGTCGACATGCAGGTCACAGCTGATAACCAATGGATAGCTGTGAAGTGAATGCTACTCTCGTAGCACAAAAGAATAATGCTAGAGAGACTCCTCGTAAACTTTCTCCCACATTCCGTCTCTATTCTCGCACAGCTGACAGCGGACCGATCTGCGGCAACAACTTGGTCGAAGGGGAGGAGCAGTGTGATTGCGGCTACACCGAGTCCCAGTGCCAAGAAAAGTGCTGCTACGCTCGCAAAAACAGCGTCAAGGCTCGAGGGTGCACCCTCAAGCCAGGCGCTGCTTGCAGGTATGAACACGTCGGAGAACGATGTTGCTACCGTCAGTGCTTTTCCAGTCGGTTGCCCATGTGGAAAGGAACATACCCGTATTTGTCTGACCGTAAGGCGCCATCGGTGCTAACATGTGCACATCGTTGCGCCAATCGGAAACGACAAGACGGTGAAGCTGGGCAACCAGAAACTACGTAAAGTTAAAACACAATTTAACAAATTGATGACCATGTGCGGATTGTTCGCAAAATACGGAAGCTCGTAAAATCGAAGGAGTGATTCTTGGGTCCTTCGATCGGGTCCTTCGATTGCAATGCTGGGATACCCAAAGGCAACCACGTAATTTAACAATTGCAGCGTAGGAACTCGCAAAACAAGCATGTCATTGTTTTTGCCACCAACCCATTCCCATACGCATGTAAAAAGCTCGCGAAGGCCGCTTGAGTGATGCCCGGACTTCGCGCACTGCATGTACGGATGCTGCAGGTCAGGTAGACGGTCACGTGAAGCTATGACAGGTCACCGACATGCAAAGACGCAGCGAACAAATGTAGCGATTGCGTAGCCAGGAAGAGTGAGAAAGTGGCAACGAGACGACGAGTGCTATTCGTCGCATAAACCATGAAATAAAGGAAGTGACAACCAACCCATTATAGGGTGATTCCACGTAAAGATCGAACAAAGCATGACTGGTCGACCTCTTGAATTTCTTTCAGATTTTTATATATTGCTGCCTGATGAGTGGAAAGAAGAGATCCGCAATTAGTTTTTGCTAGTTTTGCTGTAATATGTTTTTTCGAAGCACAGTAAATCAACAATATAGGCGTATTTGTGCTTAAGGTCAGTTATTTTCCGCACTAGTTTCTCAGCATGCTTCCTTATAAAACTGCCAAAGCTTATATTATTAACACTCTTCAATAAAAATATATGATTGCGCTAACTTCCAGAGCATGCAAAAGAAACTTCTGATGGCGATTAAAACATTTTTAATAATTCTTGAGCTCTCCCCACTTATTCTTCTGGACATCAGCTTTCACAATCTATAAAAACATGTTGCATAATGTCATTTCACTTGCAGTTCCGGGCCGTCAAAAAATGCCCTTGAGCAATTATAGGCAATTGTAGATAATACTTTCTGCCCGATAAGTATTACTATGTGACTATGTAAAGAAAAGGAAGAGAGAAGTGCCACCCGTAATTGTCTATCCTTACGATGACACCTCAACAGGTCGGCTCGAGGATGGGTAGTGGAATTAAAGGGTATAAGTAAGGGAAGAAGGAAGGAAGAAGAAAAAAAGAAAAAGTAATCGACTCTGCCCGATAAGTATGGAATGCCGGCCTATGCTTTAGTTTCTTAGATGTCAATCAGCTCTGAAATAGCTGTCGACAGCACCGAGGACGTGAATTTCTAAATGACTTGGTCAAGGGAGCGGCTATGACTGCTGTATTAACGAAAAAGCAAGCGCGCACAATCCGGTGTGTTCCGGGGCAAAGTGGACTCAGACGGATAGATAGCGATACAGCCGGGGGTAACTTCCATGCATGGACATTGGAGCATAGCCATTTTATCCGCCCTTTGCTCGCATAGCTGCTAACGTTGCAGGCGTAGGAGGCATTGCTTGCACTTGTTGTGCGTTCAAGGTAAACGCGAACAAAAGCACATCTACAATACGTACTTGTATACTTCAATAAAATTGTCCCAAGGTGACGGAACTAACGTTGGCACAGCAGGATTCCGACGCAAGTGCTTGGCGCGTAAGCAGAGGCAATCGGCCAAGGTCATAGATTCGCTGTCTGTAAGTCGAGTTCCTCGACCGCATTTGGCGCCCGCACAAGAAACACTTTGGCGCCCGCACAAGACATCGACGTGGAAGGTGAAGTTTGACTGCGTTTCCTTGGTGAAAAGCTCCTGAAAGTTCTTGTCGAGAAGCTACGAGTGGCTCGCTTCCTGCACGCGGGCGACAGCTGCTTTAGCCAGGGAAACTACGCGATGCATCTTGGTGAAAACCAGAGAGGAGGCGCTCCAAGAGTCAAATTAAAAGGGAACAAACGCTAAACTATGAACGAGTGGGTTCGCCCGCCCATATCAGATGGCGGTAGCAGATGATTTGTACTGGCCATGCGCTCAATCCGCTGCTCACAGTGCATTTGGCACCGATAGTGCTCGAGCTAATTGCTCTGCTGCTGTGCGTTTCATGGCGGCAAAGTATAGCTCTTAGCAATGTTATTGCGCAGACTGCGCCATTCGAAGCACAAGAAGCTCATTTGTAAGAAACAAGATTTTCGCAAAGTTACCAACTTATACAGTAAGCTTGAGGCCGCAGTGTCTCAATGAACCCCACGCGTACAACACTGATTTCTAATCACTTATTAACGTGCTCATCACTGCGAATCTGAACCGACAAGACATAACTCTGTACAATATAATGGCAACTTGAAAATGCATACACGGTCACCTATTTCATACAATCTTCAGGCCCACATGTTGTTCTCAAAAGCTTCAAAAATGTCAGGCGACGTTATTTTTTTATATTTGCACTCTTCCACCAGTAAAAGGATGTCCTTGAAACGGCACATGAAGTGGGTCCGAGGTGTGTTTTCAATTGCCAGATACGAAACCTCGTCTCTATTACTGCTTCTGTTGCGTACTTCATTCTAACGCCCATGCAATTTTAAATGTCGTATTTGAAAAATAATAGGGCAGAATAATCTGGCTGCAGACACCGTATACCTAACTCAATTCGCGCCTAATTTCAAGAGAATATATATATATATATATATATATATATATATATATATATATATATATATATATATATATATATATATATATTGTACCGAAGCATAGTGGCGCCAGCTCTGTGCCAGCGTGAAAGAAGACGTTGACGTCCGTGTGTGGCTCGTGCTTGCCGGGTTCCTGCCTGTACCAGCTTGTTGCGGCTAACGTTTCTGGAACAATAACCTTTGTTTTTACGCAACCTTGCTCGTTGCATTTGGTGGAAACGTGCTGGGTAACGTCCTGGAGCTCCGCAGCCGTAAGCTACCATCTCAGTCCACGATGACCGAGCGCGTCGATCCCCCACAAGGCTCTTCCACGCTGCCACCCGTCATGTGTTCTGGTGTACTTCGTCTGCGTGACCCACCAGTATACAACGGCGCTGAAGATCAAGATGTCGAGGACTGGCTGGCAGAGTACGAGCATGCCAGCGCGATTAACAAGTGGGATGACCCTGCGAAGCTGATTCACGTCATCTTCTACTTGACGGATTTGGCCAACCTATGGTTCACCAACCACCAAGCCGACATCCCCACCTGGTCGGTTTTCAAAGAGGCCGTCACCTCGTTTTTCGGTCGTCCAGCCATGCGTAAGCTTCGCGCTGAACTGGGACTGCGGGGACGATTTCAGCGAAATGGTGAGAGCTTCACAAGCTACATTGAGGATGTGATCAGCCTCTGTAGGCGAGTTGATGACAGGATGACGGAGGCTGACAGAATAAAGAACATAATGAAAGGCATTGATGACGACGCTTTTCATATGCTTGTGGCCAAAGACCCACAGACCGTCACGGCCTTGATTCAGTTATGTCAAAGTTTCGATGAGCTGCGCAAGCAACGAGTTTCTACACGTCGCGCTAATACGCAGACAGCTGATATTTCGGCCTTGGAGTGCAAAAGCAGTGGCCCCGACTACAGCGTGTTAATGCCTCAAATTCAACAGTACATCCGGGAGGAAGTTGCTCGACAGCTCTCTCTTGTCGCCACCATCAACGAGACCCCCACAACACTGGACCACTCACTTCGCCGTGCTATTCAGACGCAAGTTGCCGAGGCTCTCCCTTCGCCCACATCCCCAATATCAGTGGCTGCACCGCTGACTTATGCAGAAGCCGTCCGCCGACCTTCTGCCCAACCGCCGCTCCCTTCATACAGTCCAGCCACCAACTACTACAGGTCACCAGTTTCAGTTTATACGGAAAATCTGAGGCCCATATCACTGACTTCGTGCGCGGGCAAGCTTATGGAGACGATGGTACGGGATCGCCTCTCCCCATACCTTGAGGGCAAGGGCTTCTTTGCAGACACCATGTTTGGGTTTCGCCCACACATGTCTGCACAGGACGTCCTTCTCCAGCTCCATAGGGCCGTCATACAGCCCATAAGTATGCAACACAATGATAAAGCCATCCTCGCCCTTGATCTGAAGGGGGCTTTCGACAATGTTAAACACAGCAGCATCCTGGCTAACTTGAGCTCCACTGATTGCGGGGCTAAGGCCTTTGCATATGTCAGAGATTTTCTCTCTAAACGGCAGGCACTTCTTCGGATCGAGGACGAGGAATATGGCCCGTACATTATGGGAACACGGGGTACCCCACAGGGAGCAGTGTTATCACCACTCCTTTTCAACATTGCTATGATGCGCCTTCCAAGCGAATTGGCCAGGGTGGAAGGCACACAACACGCAGTATATGCCGACGATATTACAATCTGGACCACTGAAGGGAGCCTTGGTGAAATGCAGGAACGCCTTCAGCAGGCCGCATCCATAGTCGAGGCGTATGCCAACGATTGTGGACTCCAATGTGCTCCAAACAAATCAGAGCTTCTGCACGTTAGAGCGAATCCAAGAGATAAGTCAGCCATACACATCTCCCTGTCTGGGGTTCCCATCAGAGAGGTGTAGGAGCTCCGAATTCTGGGCCTGTTCATTCACTACAGACTCAGACCCGACTCCACTATAGCGAAACTCAAGAGAATAGGCGAACAGGTAGGGCGCATGATCCACCGCGTTTCCAACAAGCGGGGTGGTCTGCGGGGCAGAGACGCGCTTCGGCTCGCGCATGCCTTCGTGACTAGCCGAATCCTCTACGCCGTCCCATACCTTCGCACTAACAAGCAAGAAGACGAAAGAATAGATGCCATCATTCGTAAGGCTACTAAACGAGCTCTGGATCTCCCGGTGGCCACTTCCAACGCCAAACTGAGGGCGTTAGGTGTGCTCAACTCCTACCAGGAGTTGCGGGAGGCCCACCTTATGAATCAGTATACGCGGCTCGTGCAGACGGCTCCCGGGCGCCGCCTGCTAAACCGATTACATATACAGCACACTTGCACTGCAGAGGAGGCGGAGCGTATTCCGGAACTGTGGCGGCATATGCTCTCGGTCGCTCCACTCCCCAGTAACATGGATAAGCACACGCACGAAAGCAGAAGACAGGCGCGGGCTCGGACGTTTGAGAAGCAACACGGCTCCCGACCTGGTGTATTCTACGTAGATATAGCAGGGCCTTCGCCCACGGGATTTTACACGGCCTCTGTAGTTCACCGGGAAAAGCATGTCAATGGGCTCTCGTTCCGAGCACAAAATCCAGAGCGCGCTGAGGAAGTCGCGATAGCGCTTGCTGCTGCGGACCCCAACTCGAAAGTTATCATCACGGACTCCAGGAAAGCATGTACTCATTACTTGGTAGGAGAGATATCCCCCCTAGCCAGCCAAATTCTAAAACGGGCTCTCGCTGATCCAGCCCCGAAACGCATCGTATGGGCTCCTGGCCATCAGGGCCTACGAGGTAATGAGGCCGCTGACGCGGCCGCCCGAGCGCTTACCCACCGGGCTCCTCACCTTGGCTCTTCTGACTCGGAGGCCAATACACCGCTGCTGCGGTTCAAAGAAATTCTCACCTATTATCGTGACACTCACCGCCTTTACCCGGCTCCTGCAAAGGGGCTGAGTAAGGCGGAAGAGCGAACTCTAAGGCGCCTGCAGACAGGTACTCTACTCTGTCCTGCAATCCTAAAGCATTTCGATGCGAACACAGATGGGCGGTGCCCACACTGTGGGGAGACGTGTGATATCTTCCACATGGTATGGGCATGTCTGAAAAATCCCTACCTACCCCTTTCCCTACCCCTTCCCGAGAGACATGGGAGACTGCCCTCCTCGACGGCTCATCACTAGAGTCTCAACGGGCTCTGGTGAGACGGGCGCGAGTAGGGGCCTCGTCATGCGGTGTCCCGGACTAAGGACGCCGACCATGTAGCAGGGTCATGCTTTGGCCCCGTACCTCTCTCTTTTATAATAAATGTTTTTCATCATCATCATCACACCAGATTGAGCTTTGATAGCTGCTACGCATTTAAAAAGCCCGCGGGTCATTACGGAGCTACGATCCTTCACAAGATTGTCAGCGGCCTCAATGCCTCCTGCCCCGTGGGGAAAGCGAAGCCTAACAACACCGTTTGCAACAGCGGCACGCGGGTGTGCATCGCAGGCGAATGTGTCGGCTCGATTTGCCTCAAATACGGCATGTGGCCGTGCTTCCTTACGGGAAATCAGTACACGGTCGACGAGAAGTGCCGCATCGCCTGCGAGTACGAAGGTACGGCAAAGAGATGACTCATTTCTTGCTTTCTATGATGAAAAATTGGCGGACCTGACGTACAGCGGGAATCGATAATATGTAAAGCACGGATAAGAAGGGTTGAAAATCAGGACATCGTTGCCAGGCGAATGTAAATTATGTTGTACATGACTTTCATGTCATAATTATCATGTTTAGACGTGCAATTTACCTTTGTCGTCTATTCGCGTCCCGTAATACCAAATTCGGTATATATGGAGCTAGCAAAGCGGCTGCGAGCACGCTAAGAGCGTGACATGCAGTCATGTTTTACGTGACACGCATGTCACGATAATTATGTTTGGACATGCCATTTACCTTCGTCGTCTATTCACATCTACTCATACCGAATTCGGTATATGTGGAGCTAGCGAAACGACCACGAGCGCACTATGAGCGTAGCAGGAAGTCATGTTTGACATTACACGCATGTCATAATCATAGTGTTTGGGCGTGCCATTTACCTTCGTCGTCCCTTCGCGTTCCATAATGCCAAATTTGGTATACGTGAAGAAATTGAACAGCTGTGAGCGCATCATGAGCGTGGCATGTAGTCATGTTCTTACATGACACGCATCTCGTGATTATGTTTGCAGCAGTCATACGCCTTCGTCATCCATTCACGTCCCGTAATACCAAATGTGTATATTTGAAGCTAGCAAAATGACTGCGAGCGCGCCATGAGCGTGGCCTGTAGTCATGACTTACATGACATGCATGCCATGATTTCCACGTTAGGGTCTGTTCGCCATGCAGTCATGTCATATTATATCAGTCTTGCAATATGTCATGTGAACGAAACCGCCACAAGAGCAGCAAGACCATGCAATGTAAATCATGACATTTATGACATACATGTCATGATTTTCATGTTATAACTTGTCTATTATGCTCGTCCTACAGTCATGTTATCGCATACCAATTTTAATGTCCATACCGTCATAGAAACGGCCAGAAGAGCTAAAAGCCGTAGGCGGCTAGATAGATAGATAGATACGCTCAAAGTCACCGACGTTCGCTGAGAAATGCTTGGCATTTAAAAAGTAATTCAGAATAATTAGGCGAGGGTGAACGAACGATTCGGTTTTCGCGCCTTTAGTGAGACTCTACCCGACGTTTACTTTCATGCATTGTAACAGAACTGTGCATGCAGGTTTCGTTGTACACAATGTTGATGCAATGTCTCTCTGCGCTGTCTGTAGGAAAGTGTAACGACGCTTGCCACTATCCCGCCATGAAGTCGCTTTGCGGGGCCAAGATGCCACCGGGCTCCGTTTGTGATGGACATGGCTACTGTGACATCTTCCAGAAGTGTCGCTACTCGGACGAGCTCGGATCGCTGACGAAACTTGAGGATGCGCTGTTTGCGCCTAAAACCTATAAGTCTGTCGAAGAATATATTAAGGTGAGCCGGCTTTTCTGCTTGTTAAGTGATGTATACTCAGTGTTCACATGCCTCGGGCTATTCTATAACAGCCCGAAATCGCGCGGATCATTACTGATGAAACCTCGGTATGCCGACGATCAGTGAACGTTTAAAATTTGCGATTGAGCGTGTTTGGCACATGAAGTATAGGTACACGAAGCACGAAGAATGAATACGTAGTTAAACTTTTAGGGCAGAAACCGTTGGTGTCTCTTCAAATGTGGGAACTCCCCGCCGGCGTCCCTCGGTGCCGGCGTCAACACTAGTGGTGCAAATAACGTGATCCCGTGATGAAGCCGTCATGTGACAGCACAATATGTCACAGATCGCCAAAATAGCGTCACCTCATTATCATCTATTCTCTTGAACAAAGGCACGTTAAAGAACCCCAGGCGGTTGAAATTTCCGGAGCCCTCTTCTACGGTGTCTCTCATAATCATACGGTGGTTTTGAGACGTTAAACCCCACATATCAATCACTTGAACAAAGGTGTGCTGATCATGGAGGCGATGCCAAACCAGGTGAGATGCAAAAAGCTAAGAATGCCTCCGTTCCTGGAGTCTTGAGGGCAGAACGTTGTCGAAGGGGGGCAAGAGAGAATCAATACATTCCACTGATAAGAACAGGAAGACGGCGCTTGTCGTCGAGTCACCATATGTGAATGCTTAAGGCACTTTGCGCGTGTTCGGGATATTGAGACTAATTATCCGGCCAGGCACTTAGTTTCATGCTTATATCATACGCTGAGCTTTCGGGTGCACGCTATGATCAAGCACCGCAACTTCTTGTCAGTGGGGCGGCGGTTTGCCAACTTTATATCACACGAAGAATTTGAACTCCACTTTTTTAGCCTGAACACTATTGTAGGAAGTTCGGACCAGTGGGAGGCACAACTCGCCAGCTCGGCCCCAGAGGCGCAATTAGCGCTTCCGAGTGAAGTTAGGCGAACGGCTCCAGCTAGTGGGGCCCTGGACTTGGGGTCCCAACCAACACACACTGGAGAGAACCCCTTTTATACTCCTTCCGTGAAAACTAAGTTTTAATCCTCTCGACGAGCACAATCATATACAGCCGGAACGACTATTGAGCTTAAATATGCCGTATTTAAGAGTATTATGCTAATACGAAGAAAAATGCATGAAGCGAAACCATCCTTATGCGCTCCTAGAATTGACTGTTTGCTGATAGGGAACGGCTATGCCACGTGATTTACGGCACGCCATGATAATAACAGAACGGTTCGAAACGGCACCACGTTGAATCTCACAAGATTGCTTTAAGGTTACCTGGAAGGCGGGGTCAAATTCGCGCATAAAACGCTCGCTGTGGCGTCTATCAGATGACCAGAACGGAACTTCAAAACCACGGTGTTGTGGCGCCAGCAAGCGCGAAATCCGGGTTCATGATGCCATGGCAATAACGTCTGTACATTGCGCGCAGCTTCTGTCTTACCTCTGGCAAAAACCCCAATATCATTTCGGCCACACTTTTTATCGCATTGTAGCAGGTTACACACAAAAGCAATCTTGCCGCGTCACCTCCTGCTACGTTGCGTTGGCAGTTTAAGAATCTCTGTGCGCGTTGGTCAAGTGAAAGCTGTCAGTGCGTTCCTGAGCAATTCGCGTGCCGGCTTCGTATGAGTGGTGTGATATAGGAGCGCCGTCAGTTGAATTGCGTTGAAGTCTGTACAGAAGCAGTGTTTGACGATTCAGAATATTATAGGTACTCTACTATAGGTGAGCCGAAAGCCGTCCCAGTCTGCCTGTTAAAAAAAAATGGCAGATCCTACGTACAGTGGGAATCGATGATATGTGAAGCACGAATGAGGAAGGTTGATATGCCACTTTTAAATCTGCGGAACGTTACGAGGCAGACGTAAATTAAGCCATTAATGACTTCCCTATCATGACTATCATGTTTAGGACATGTTTTTTTGCCTTCGTCGTCTATTCCCGTCACGGGACACCAAATTTGCTATATGTAGAGCTAGCGAAACGGCCGCGAGTGTGCCATGATCGTAGCATGTAGTCATGTTTCACATGACACGCATATCGTGATTATAATGCTTGGACATGTAATTTACGTTCGTCGTTCATTCACGTCACGTAGTACCAAATTTGGTATTTGTGAGGCTAGCGACATGGCCGCGAGCGCTTCATGAGCGTGGTATGTTGTCATGTTCTAAAATGACACGCATCTCATGATTATCATGTTTGCACCAGTCATATACGTTCGCCGTGCATTCACGTCGCGTAATACCTAATTCAGTATATGTGAAGCTAGCGAAACGACCGCACGCGCACCATGAGCGTGGCGTGTAGTCATGACTCATGGATTTCATGACATGCATGTCCTGATTTACACGTTAGGGTCTGTACTTGTGTTCGCCATGCAGTCATGTCATACTATACAAGTTTTACAGCATGTCATGTGAATGAAACCACCGGAAGAGCAGCAAGACCATGAAATGCAAGTCACGAGAATCATGATATAGATGTCATTATTTTCATGTTATGATTAGTCACACATGGTTGTCATACCATCATTATATGACATACCAAGTTTGGTATCGATACCGTTATCGAAACGGCCAGGAGAGCTATAAGTCGTAGGCGGATAGATAGATAGATAGATAGATAGATAGATAGATAGATAGATAGATAGATAGATAGATAGATAGATAGATAGATAGATACGCTCAAAGCCGCCTAAGATCGCTAAGATTGCTTCGCATTTAAAAGTGTTTCACGATTGAGAGTACATGGCACTCTACTATGGGAGAGCATAAAGCCATTGTGGTCAGACAAAACAGTAAACGACTTGAAGTACTGCGTACTCTACTACGGGAGG
Source organism: Rhipicephalus microplus (assembly GCF_013339725.1). Taxonomy (NCBI): domain Eukaryota; kingdom Metazoa; phylum Arthropoda; class Arachnida; order Ixodida; family Ixodidae; genus Rhipicephalus; species Rhipicephalus microplus. The sequence goes on along the minus strand of NW_023610946.1, from coordinate 78,222 downwards.
GCCTCAAGCCGTCCCACACTATGGTAGAAGACAGAACGAATTATTTACGTGGTGTAAGCCATGCATTGCGCATGGGATCATGGAATCATACATTTTTAAATGAAATGTAGTGGCAGATGGTCAGCCACCAGGGCCTTGTTTTGTAGGTTTTGGTGCCCACTCTGCACTTGTAATGCTTTATACTGAATAAACGCATGAATGAAATTTGGCACTAAGCATCACCGCTGTGAGAAGAAGAAATACCGCAGGTGGATTTTTATCTACTGCTATTTGTTCTCACAGTGGTGACATTAAAAAACAATAATCAAAATCAATATTGAATTTGTATAAGGATGCTGTGATAGTCTGGTACAAGACAAGGGAAGACCATGAGCAAGATATAAATTTACTGCAAATAAAAACAGACTTTTTTTCAATAACGTGGTTTTCTGAAGCAAAATTTTCTAGTCAAACAACAGCTACATATTTCACATATTACAAAAGTAATAACGCTGTAAGTAATCATCTTCTTGGGGTGTTCATGAGTATGTTGAGCCATTTCTGTTCTGCTCTATGGCAACAGACTGTCACAGACAGACAAAATGTGTCATCAGACTGACTCACGAAGGGCTTGCAATTTGCTGATGATGCTTCAGTATTACAAGAGCAATATGAAAGAGACTCATGTTATCCGCAGAAAACAATTAGTGATCTACCAACTACATTTACGTTACTACCACAGGTGACAGAAAGAAACGGCTCGATGGGCAAGTTCAGCATGGCTGATATTTGATTTTAGGATGATACAACAAAAACATTAGCATGCCAATGCCCCACATCAACTCCACATGTCACATCATGTTCACCCTGTAGTCAGTGGAAAGAGGCTATGCATACACATCTTATGCTTAGTAGGGCAAGGCATACAACGTTGATGCAGCCCAGTGGCAAAGCCAGGGGTTGGCACACCGGGCTCACACCCTCCTCTCTTTTTTGAATATTTTACTCCGCAGTATACAGAGGGCAAAATGACGCTCGATCACATTCAGGAACCGGGCCCCACTTAAGATCTTGGTGGTTCCCCTCCTCCAATTCCATGCCCACAAAAAATATAAAAAAAATCTGCCTACACCCTGGTGGCAGCCCACACACAATCTGGTGTTCACTTCAGTGTTGTCAATCGTTGCCATGACCATGTGTAAGCATAATGTGAAGGCACACATTACATGCACATTTAGAATAGAAGGATGCATGTGTACAAAAAAATAAAGTGCTGAAGCTCAAGCACTTATACACCACTCAGAATTCAGGGTAATGTGGGAGATTTTGCAAAATAGTCTATACTAGTTAACTTGTCAGCCAAAAAATAAGACATCACAAATTGTATCACATGTTGTCCCGAGGACAGCTAGTTAAAGCCAAGGCCATGCCTTGTACCAATAGAATTGTCTTGCACAGCGTGGCTGTTCTTGTTTATGTTGCCAGAGTTAAAGGGAACAGAAGGGTCCTCTCTGCCCCCTAAGGAGAGAACAGATTTTGTCTCTTCTGAAGCCTTACACATTACAGGACATCTACATTTTCAGCAAGGTTTCTTAGCAAGAACCTTAAAATTCATGAATTGCAGAAGTGACAAATGATTTGAGTTTACTGATACAAGTTATGCCCCAAAATGACTGCTAGCTGCAAATGTGTCTCAGAAGCAGACGTTGTGCACAGCTCAACTGATCATAGAGGGAATGCCTTAGATGCTGCCCATGTTTTACTGCATTTGGCACTCTGCGCCAGCTAGCAGAATATGAAAATGGATGGAATTCAGGCTCCCCAGAAGAGACTGAGATATTGAGTGATGAGAAAGAAGGTTTACCTTAGAGTAAGCACAAATATGCGTCAGTGAACGAGATTCGTGGTTTCATTGACGTCCAAAAGAAAAATTCATTTTATTCAAACATGCCTTTCACTGGACTACTGTGAACATAGCCAAACAGAATATTTCCTGCTAACAATTACTCAAGTGGGAGAAAAGGGAGCTGAATCACCGAAAATTTGTCACACATCATCCACAGAGCATTCAAGTGGGTGGAGAAAGCTAATATTTTGAAATAAAAACCTGGTTATGACATCATGTTAGTCCGTGTAGCATTGAGGCTGTGTCAGAGTATGTAATCAAACTTATCCATATTGCCGATGAGAAAAGATGATGAGGTGAGCAACAGGAATGTAGAAGTGAATGGGTTGTAGCAAATAAAGTGTGAAACCTTCAGATGAGTATAAGTAACAGCGATGTTTGTGGTGTCATTTTTTACGTACACCAACAAAAAATGTACACATGTGTTTTCGACAAGCAACAAGGTGTCTTGCATAAAATGTAAACACACATTACGCTTCATATTTGGATTCTTTTAAAAACAAGCTATAGCGCCTCTCATATGATGCATGACTACTTGATATGCACATACGTTTAATTCCAGCTTTAATGAATATATCACACATGCTAAACATTTTCTTCTAGACTGAAACTTCAATTACCTCAATACTTGCCGAGCTCATTGTGACATGTTATATAGTAAACACGAACTTGTATAGAGCAAAGTAAAGAGAGCGTCAGCAAGCCGCGCAACACGATATACACCAGCGCCCAATCATAAACATTACTGACCAGTCAATTCCTTCGGCTATTTGTAGATAGCATCGCGGTATCGCAGCGTACAATGCCGCTGCCACTGTAGGCCTTTTCTTCATCGTAATACAAAACGTTTGCGCGTGTTGGCGGTGGAATTCGTGCTAGCTGTAAAAGATCGCCGTCGCGCCAAATGCAACTCGAGTGATACGACTTGTGTGCGGTAACGACGACGACAAAAACAAAAAGGGAGCGCGTAATTAGCCTCGAACACAGATGACTACGGCGACGAAACACTTGCGGCCGAAAAACGCGTCGTGAAAATACAACAGCTTCAATTTCATGATAAACGTGGCGGCTTGAACCAACGCATTCAAGAACTTGTCAGCGTCGTGTGCTGTTGGTGATGGTTGCCGACCTCGAATACTGAAGCTCCGCCAATTGGTTGACAGCCTAAACAGTCGTCGCGTCGTCCAACCAGAGTGCGCATCAGAGCCGCTCACGCAAAGCCCATGCAGCTAGCGCTTGTGTTGCATTTTTTGCGCTGGGCCGCCATTTCGCTCTCCGTTTGCGGGCGGCAGGGGTCCCGCCACAGTGCGGAGCGGGTGTGCGGCTAGCGCGTGTAAGGGCCCTCACAAAGCCACTGCGGTGGGGCACACATGAAAAAAAAAATCAGCTGGTCAGAATTTACGAAGCCCTCCACTACGGCGTGTCTCATAATTGTATCGTGGTTTTGGGAAGTAAAACTCCCAATAATATTATTCGTATGCAACCAATCCCAAAGCGCGTTTTTGTGGTGATTTACTGTTATTAAAAACGAGAATTCGACGAAGTTTCCGGCGGCGCTCGAGCGGGCAATATGGGAGTTTCGATGAGCGAGAAAACGTCAATAATTCCGCGATGCCTCAGAAGAACCAGAGAAGAAAAAGGTGGTGGCGGTATGCCGATCTAGACTCACCGGCCACGTGCCATATGAAGCGTCGTATTCGTCGAACACGAGCTGGCATGGCTGAATTCATAGGCGACGAGGCTGTCATGCACGCAATTGTGAATACACTTACGCAAAACATGATGAATGAATACTAGTTAAGCTCAATACAAAATGACTGCCTCAGACGCACCCAGCCTATAGCTATAGCTCTCTTTAAAGTCGGGCGCTCTTGCAGTAACCGGTGAAAATTCATCTGGGGCACTCGTTTTTGACGACATCGTGGCCAGTGACGTAACGAATCGGGCATGCGCCGTAAGCAGACAGCCTATGCCGCTTTGATAACGAGCTTGGGCAAACGATAAAGCGCGTGCTAATCCACGAGCCAACGAGTTCTTGTCAATCTCTCCAGTTGGTGTTCGATGGTTCTTCGTCACTGGCTGTAAACTATACGTATTCCTTTCATGAGCGACGTTTGCGAATTTATAGCGTTTGGTTTCTTGTTCTAGGCGCTGCGGAACAAGGCACACTTCCATCGGCGTGTTCATACAGCATGCAGACTGCTCATAGTTTATCATTTCTCAATTATTCGCGACAAAGTGTTATCCCGTAAAGCTCGTACAGATCGAACCTTGGCGGACCAATCACCGGCGTTCTTCTACATCACAGGAGATTACGCACAGTTGATTGAATTGTGGCGTTTAATGTCCCAAAACCACCATATATAATTATGAGAGACGCCGTAGTGGAGGGCTTCAGAAATTTCGACCACCTGTGGTTGTTTAATGTGCACCGATATCTGAGTATATTGGCCTACAACAGTTCCGCCTTCTTCGGAAATGACCTGCCTCAGCCGGGCTTTGATTCCACGACCTGCGGGTCAGCAGCCGAGTACCTTAGCCACTAGACCACCGCGGCGGGGCAGATGACGTGCAGTTGCATAATAAAATAGAAATTGATGTCTAAACGTTGTTTTTCTACAAATGGATTCTGCCGACTTGCTACTTCTGCTAGGCTATGGGTCTATCGCGAGGGTGAGATACTTGCGAAACCTCTATGTTCATCAAAGGCTGGAACTCTTGGTTCATTCTTAAAACAATGTTTCGTGGCATACTTTTTGAATATTCATCTCATCAAATCTAATAGTTTTGGTGGCTTATGACCGCAAGTAATGTCAATGAAAGCAACCCGCAACGGTCTGTGTTGGCTCTGGACAACAAAGCTGATCTGTGTAGGTTGCAACTTCCGGTATTTCACCTGCAGCGGCTGGCTGTTTTGTGCTTACAGGTGTGCAGGTTACTCACAGATGCGTGGCACTTAACCGAGGGTGACTTGAGTCTATGTCAATACTACTCACGCGCAGTCTAAAACAAAAAAAATCATATGACTCTTTTTTTTGTGAAATATGACTACCTTTTACATATGACTCCCTCTAAGGAGACATGCGAAATCTTTTAGGAGGTCTTTATATTCTCGTCGGAGAGTCGTGAGGCACAAAACGTTAATATTAATATCACTGGTTTGATGACCCACAACCACGATACGATTATGAGAGACGTCGTAGTGGCGGGCTTCTGGCTTTGGAAATTTCGACTATCTGGTGTTTTTAACGCACCCTACAACTGCATGAGGGGAGCCTGTCGCACGTCCCGCGTGTTCAGGTAGAGGCTTCCCGACTCGTTTTGCTCAGAGGCAGCTTTTTAGCTGCTGTGCCAGCTGTCACATGATCGTTAGGGCGGTGTCGAGCTTCAGGATGGGCGGAGTCTGCGCTCCGCGACGTCACTACAAGCGCCTCAGTATGTCGACGGCACCTACCGCTGTTTACAAACATGGAATGCGTCTGTACGCTCTCGCCTCATTGAATACCAAGGTGCTGTACAGTGTACGTTTCAGGTGGTTGCAGGACTGTGAGACGATACCAGCTCCTGCTTCGTTTTGCCTCGCAGTCGCACCCGTTCATGTCTGTAGTGTACCTGCTCCTGTTCGTGGCCCTCATGGCGCTGTTCTTCCACTGCTTCGCCGTGCACACGCCGAGCAGCCACCCACTGAGACCACAGGCCAACCGTCTGAAAGCCTTCGTAAGCCTACATTTTATATATTGTCATCACAAGATAACCACTCCACACTACACGTGCTCTGTAAATGCCCGAACACCATTACAGGTGCATAGGTGACGCTTATTTGTTTCGTTTATTACTGTTACGCCTCTTTGGTTTCAGAGCTTGGTTCAAGTTACGTGAAGCGCCGGGTATACGTTACCCTCGGGCAAGTCGAAATATGGAGGAAACTGACTATATACAGGGAGCTAAAATAGTAGACATGGAGCGTTAGGCGCTTCATAAGCGCGCGCGCACACACACACACATCCCCGCTGATAGAGTCGTGAAGAAAGAAAGCTTCGCAGTAGATTCAGGAATAATAACCATAATAAAAAAACCATGTGGCAACGTTCTTGTCACAGAGGACCTGTTTTTTTTTACTTTACTGGGTTAAAGTTGGGAAGTACGCAGCTTTTGTTATGCAGCGGGGACGGTTCTCGGCTGCCATTGTTGCCAATAACCTGCGTCATCATAACCTTCCACTATGAACAATGTCGGTACAGGCCCGAATGAGTAGAAAGGAGCAAACATAGCACCCCCCTCAGGAAGGGGGAAGGGACATCCGACCCTCTTTCACATGCCCTGCCTGTGCTCATCATCATCATCATCATCAGCAGCATTATCATCATCATCATCTGCCCGACTCCGTCCACTGCAGGACAAAGGCCTCTTTCATGTTCCACCAGTTAACCCGGTCCTGTGCTTGCTGCTGCCAATTTGCACCCGCAAACTTCTTAATCTCATCTGCCCACCTAACTTTCTGTCTCCCCCTAACCCGCTTGCCTTCTCTGGGAATCCAGTTAGTTACCCTTAATGCCTGTACTCATACCTGTGTATATAGACGTGTAATCACTCAAACAATCCGAATCTTTTCGTCATGGTTTTAGTGCGGCTATCTTTTTGCGTCATCATGCCCAACTGCTCATTTAGAACCTGATGAACACTCGGGGACGCTGTCTTCAAACTTTATGGAGATTAAGCCAAAACTATGTTATATGACAAGTTTCGTTCCAATGTAATCTATAAAGATCAGGTGAGGTATTTGAACTTTCAGGGAAAACACTTATGTTGAAAGCAGTAGAAACATCAGCAGTGACGCGTCTGCACATAATAAATCGATCTTTTTCTTCCTCACAATGCACGCACTTGTTCATAAAAACTAAAGAAAAAACACCTACTGACAGCAATGCACGAGAAACGTGTGCAACACTCAGTGTGCCACCTCAACATCGCGTCCTCTCGCGTGCTTGCCTGCATCTTGCAGAGTCCGCGACGGATGTGACACTCGGACGGGCCAGGTCGGTACTCAGAACCACGGAATCGTACCCCGCGGAGTGGTGATGCCGGCCGACAATCGCTGGCGACAGAATATTAGCAAACATTACTACCACGCGCTGTGTTTTCTGAAGGTCTACGTGTGGTTTCGGATTGCGAATGTTGTAATAAACATGCGTACGATTGAAGCGTTATTGATTGAAACTGCTTCACAACACGATCTGGAAGCTTGCATGTGAGCATACGTAAACATTGCACTGTTGGGTATCACTTAAAAGTCACCACTCATTGCTTCGCCTTTGCGGGAAAGCTGTGACTTTTTTTTTTCTTTCTTGCATTTTCATATATACAGATACGTATACATATACAGTGAATGACGGTGATGCCGGCGGCCGAATCAAGCTGAGAGTGTCCTTATAATTGCTATCTCAAGAAAACAGCAAAACAACGCGACTTCATGCCATAACAAAAACTAGAATAAAAATACCGTAATTATACTAATGGAGGTGTAGCAGCCCCTTTGCAATTGCACTTGCAGTACACACTGTACGATAGTTTGAAACCAGTTGCGTAGCCGGAAGTAACGCTCGCCAAGTTCGCTCGCTAAGTTCGCTAAGAAAATATTCGCATTCAAAAGCTATGTGGCTGTTTAGCATATACGCATGTACGTGGATTAATACATAAAAAGGGGGGTCATGTATTCAGATAGACGTCTCCCCATAAATATATCTTTTTACTCTATCTTCATGACGTCTCGCCCAATAAAAGAAAAATAAAACACACTCATCATCCATCCGCATGCTTCACAGAACATTGATTCCGAAGGTGTATATCTGCCGAATATTGCCTAAATAGTAAAGTTGATTTTTCATCCGCTTTAATAATGAAAAAGTCCACTTGCATCTGTAAAATGCTAATATAGTACTACAGTGAAACGTAATGTGCCCTCCATTTTACCCAGCTCCATTGTTCGTTGGTGTTATGTTATGCCAAACACACACTAAAAAAGGGAGGGGGGGCTTAGCAACTTTCTTCCGATTATTACTAATAACTGGCACAGCAAATCAGTATACCAATCATGTATAGCATCTAGTAATATTCGATTACCAAAAATGATAATAAAAAAAAAACGCCATGCCTGCGCGGAAGGCGCAGAACAGCCACAGCGAAAGCTAGAAAAGTGGCCTTTTGGAGCCTTTTCTAAACACTCATTGGGTAACCGCTGCAAGCAGACTTGCTTGATGCACACTACGGCAGTAATTATAGAAATTCGAGGGTAGTAGGCCAGCATTCGCTATGCTATTTTCATCATTCTTCTGAGAAGCGTGGTATCCACTAAACTATTGCAAGCAATTTCGTGCCATTGTTTCTGCGGTGGATGACGACGATGAGAAATATGGCTGAAGTGGGTATGCGCCACAGCTAACTAATAGCAGAACAAAAAACAAGCTTTTGTAATGGGTTGGAACATTGAGAGAGCCACTCGTTACGCTATTCGCATTGTGCGATGACTGCTTGTTCTCTCGCCATTTTAAAACGCTTTTTAAGTCGTATTAACGAGATTGCTTTCCCGACATCAAGCCCGCATAAGGCAAGTTTGCCAACAAGTCCCAAGCAGCGGCGTGGCTCAGTGATAGAATACTGGGCTGGTACACAGTGGACCCGGATTCGAGCCCCACTGGGTCATTGGTATTAGGTTACGGACACCGGTGGCGGCGCCTGCCGGAGGCAGCGGACAACTACGGCGCTGCGCGTGACCCGAGTTGTGATCTCATAGCAGCTTTCGCTGTAAAGAGTTTCACTCGCTACTCAGGCGAACCTTTGCATTTCATTTATGCCATGCTCAGAGGAAAACAAGTGCACTTCTGTACTTCTAGGCTTTTTCCACGGCCTCGTTTGTTTTCTCCTTTGAGGTTTGAATTGCAATAGCTTCACAATTTTCCTTTCAAGGTCACAATAGTAACTAAACAGCAAAGATAATTAATCTAGTTTGATTAGTACTGAGTATGGGACAAGGGGTCCTCAAGTTAATATTACTAGCCACAGCTTCTTAATTAGGAGTTAGTCAATTTGACGGTACATACTCAGTAATCGTCATTCTTAGGTCCTACAGCCAAACGGATTCAGAAAAAAAGCAGGCTACGAAATGTGCTCGCAGCACATTGATAAGCACATACTGCTGTCTCCAATGTGTTTAAGAAATCCATCGTATCTTGAGGTCATGTATACACATAGACGTCTCCTCACAAATATATATTTTTACTCTGTCTGCAAGCCCTACCGCAACGAGAGTCAAGAAGCACGTGCAACCACAGCAGTTCCCCAACAACGCTGCTACAGAGGTGGTACGTTCGCTCGTTGAATATCAACGTACGGCGTACTCGTGCTTTTCCGGCGATTACTATAAACATGTTGGTTAGGAAATACACATACTATATATAGACCGCTTTAAGTTTTACACGAAACAGCGCAATTACATGCTGCATGCTTCTTGCTTTGCGTCTTCTGCCGCAAGGGAGATCACATGTATGCAGACATTTAGGCTGGTATTAAAATTACATTTAAGCGCCTCCAGGCGCAAATTAATGTCCGAGATTAAAAACGTTCAGGTGTATTAAGTTCGGAAAATAGAATTGCTAGTTGGTCGTTCAAGCCTATCGGGTAGAACAACAATATGAAGAAAAAAATATTGAATGCAAATAAAACAAAGCAAGCGTAAGAGATGACGATTGGTCACCAAGGTGACGGCATGGTTGCTTGACATGGGTGACGTGACATTGGTGACGAGTCTGGGCAGTCGAATGCTTCCATAAACGCGGCATTCCCGGAGAGAGGCCAAATGCACTTGTGGCGAGCACTTAGCACCGCAGCACTCGGCGAATGGCAAGCCGCCAGGCAAAAGCGAAGGAAGAACTGCCTCTGAATCATTTTCCACGTTAAATCGCCGAGCCGCGCAATCCCGAAGTTTCTCTTTAGGGCACCGTACGCAACCTTGACGCTCGCCAGCCAAGAAAGACTTCCATCTTAAAGTCAGTCGTGTTGGGCTCGTGATGGTGTACGCTGGGATCCGCGTAGCACGCTAATCGCTCGAGGAGTTGCCCGGCCGCCTCTGACGACCAAAGCAGGTCAGCCGTGTCCAGCTGCGATCCCGGTGCGACGGCTAGAACCAGCTCTCTCACCAGCGCAGCCCCTAGCACGCCGTAGTTGAGCAGGTGATCCATATCATCGGCGTAGAAGACATGAGGCATTTCGAGGGCAGTAGAGAGGAACACGGAGTTCGTTTCCTCCCTGTACAGCGGAGTCATTTCCATCTCCAGAAGTGCGGCGATGTCCCAGACGACGCCAGGCGGCCACGTCAGCGAGGCGGTGCGCGTTTGTTGTTTAACGTCTACGTAGGAGCGCACGAAGCTATGATTGGACGGCATCAACAAAGCGGTGCCCAGGACTAGATTGCGTTGCAGTTGGAGCAGCTCGCTATTAGAGACAAACGAAATATTTCTAACGACTTCCTGCAATGCTTAAAAAGGCTTTGCCGCTCAGGTACTCGTGCACGTAGGTGCTGTTGGCGGCCAGCTCCAACGTGACGCTGTCTAAGAGGTTGGTGATAGGGTCGTGGTTCGTCTTGTTCAACATCAGCTGCCTGCTCAGTGATGACCAGACGTTGGACACGGCCTTGTTCACGACTAAGGAGCAGGTGCGCAACGCCTGCCACTTGTCGCTCAGCTTGTATCTCGCCACGTAGTCGAAAAACAGCAGGTCCACCAGCATTTGGACCACGAGGTACCAGGAGATGTCCAAGCCAGAAGACTGAATGAGAAGATGAAGGAATGCCATTAAGTTTTCGTAGTCGCGGACGAGCAGATACCCTTTGCTCAAGCTGCACATCTTAATCAGACGTTCCATGGGATTCGCGACTAATGCCTCCAGGGTGGGGGACTCTTCCCGAAGTCGGTTAGCGGGTATTTTCTTGTGCAAGGATCTCGCACGACGAAAATGAGCTGCGAGCGGCACGATCCAGGGACAATACCGTAGTCGTGAGCGTCTGTACGTCCGTCACAATGGTCATGGAGGCGAGTAGATGGCTGACGCACTGCTTGACGTCAGCGCTCGCTGGTAAGTACGTCTTCACTGTGCTTCCCGGGAACGCGTACATCACCGCGTCGTTGTCCAGGCGCTGAGGACGCAGCGTGAGCAAGCTGTTCAGGCCGTACGTGAACGAGATTTCCGTGCCCTCCCTTAAGGCATCCTGCGTCGTCTTGCTGTCAATTATTCGGGTTAAGAGGATAGTCTGCGTTATGTAATCCATGTCTTCCTTCTGAATTACTTTCTTTCCTTTTATGGCAGTGAGACACTGAGTGAATAAGACGCCACCGATCCGCAAGCCGTCACTGAGCCCTTCGCCAATGACATTGACGTCCGAGGTCTCGAATATGGCGTGCATCTTGGTGAGGTAAAGGTCGAAGGACTCCTGGAGGAAGCCCACGTGCTCGGTGTTACCGGTCCACCGACTGCACACGTGGGCGTACATGTCGTCACAAGGTTTTACGGTGTAGTTCAGAAGGCTTTCCAGAGCTTCGTACGGGTCCGTGCACATCAGGCGCCTTGCAGTGACGAAGCGTCTCCAAGGACTTTTCTCCTGTTAACAGCATGACGGCGACGGTTATACCTACAAGCAGGAACGTGATGCCCAAGCACAGTATTGGCTTCCACGTCGACTCTTCAACGGTATCTTGCGCACTGCTGAAAAGGCCTGCACAGAGGCGTAATCGACGTTACTATCGATTTTCCACCTGGTCAGTATGTAATAAAACATGTCATCATTCGAGCATTATGGAAACAAACAGTCATGCAAGCTAAAATACAATAGTGCCTTGTATAATAATTGGATTTTTCAGCAGCTCCACAGTAATTTTTCAAATCATGCGCACGTTTTTAGCTATGTCCGCTTATGTAGCAACGTACAGTTTTGCCTTGATGGGCAACTGACTTCATACTGCCGCGCAGTCAACAATGCCATTCAGGAAAACTGCAACAATCTACACCAAAATCAACCAGTAAAGTAGAGCACTTCTGCTGGTTCCCGTTAGCTACAAAATGCATTGCGTTTTCATGGGAATGCTCATAGTCCGAAATACCTGATGTAAATTTTGACACCTACTTAGACACGTCTTAATACCAAGGCACGCTCCTGTGAGCGACAGATTGTACCAATAATTCTATAATATATCACCACCTTTTGAAGTCCATGCAGCGTAATGCCTTCGAGAGTGCAATGCGTTCAGGTAATTTGTTCTTTGCACGTAGCGAATGGTACAAAAGCTCATAGTAGAACAGCTTAAGGGCACGCATTGAGCATTTTAAGGGACTCGCGCAACTCTAACGTAATGAGAGCTAGCCCCAACGTGAATTTGGTTGTATTTTTGAAGCCACAAAAGGAGCCATAGCGACATACTGCATCAGCCCTACGTAAATGCAAGTTAGTTGGTTCATACTATTGAATACTGCAATACTGGATTAGCGCTTATACGACATTACACAAAGACAGTCTATAGGGTATCACTGTTTTTTTTTCTTGCGCTGAAGACGAATTATCCTGTATTTGAGATGACACTTATCTTCATCTGTTGTAAAAGAAGTTAAAGGTCCACTCTACACCTCCACACCTTCCCGAAGAAGGAATAGAGATGATTCCGTAGGGTCGAAAAATAACTTTTCCCTTTCCCCACACTTTTTTTTTGTTGAAGCTCCTTTTAAGTCAATTATCCCAATCATGCAGGTAAGCACCTCTGTCAAAATGTTCAGCTTTAAGATGAACACTTCTCCTTACGGCACCTGGCGGAGCAGATCTCAATTACACGTTCCTTTCTACGTGGCCTCTGACAATCGCAGCGTCAGAACGACGAAACGCATCTTTACATTAGCTAGGCACTAAGGCGCAAGAGCACTTATATATGCACAAGACGCATGTTTACACTAATGCACAAGAACGCTGACCCGCGATTGCCACCAACAGATACCCTATAGTCGAGGATTAAGGTTGCTGTCGTATCGTGCGTCGGACGAGACGCACGGAGGACGCGAGGCCCGACGCCCGAAGCGCGGCCGGGAAGGAGGAGATTGTGGCACAGCCGAGACCCGGGCGGGGAACACTCTTTATATGACACAAGCATCGCTATATATACATAAGTACAATGCCCTCTAGGGGCCAGCCAACCGGTTCCGAAACCGGTACTTAAACCACGACACCACAGTTGCCACGCAACGGCATTCTCTCGCCAGTGAATGCAGTAACACGGCGCTTACCAGAGAAGCCGAGTCCGCTCTTGTATCCACGACTGGATCCTTTGCCGCCAGAAGCAGACGCGAGACGGGCGTTCATCTCTAACCGCTCGATTCAGCTCTTCTTCTGTCTCGAGAGCACGCGGTGAATTACGCTCGAGAGCCCCATTCTTTTGCTGCTGATGATGATGATTGTGTTAGTACAGCAAGCACGGCGTAAGACACCGTGACAGCAAGGAAGACACCGGCCGTGGGAAGTGGGGATGAATCGGGTAGTTGATGTGGGAGACTTCTATCGCGGCATGGATGTATAGGGAACGGTATGCAGTGAAAGGAGTGGGGCTGCCCCAAGTAGGTTACACTTGGGGCAGCTGCTTGGGTTGTTCACAGAGCAAATAATAATAATAATAATAATAATAATAATAATAATAATAATAATAATAATAATAATAATAATAATAATAATAATAATAATAATAATAATAATAATAATAATAATAATAATAATAATAATAATAATAATAATAATTAGCCTCCAATTCCTCCGTACACATGGTTGCCAGGCGAAGCAGAAGCGTTCGCCCTGGGTGTTTGTCAATAGAGTTATTGCCGAAGGGTATGAGTTGTTGGCTACGCTTGTATAGAAATCTCCTTTGTCGTTTGCCGCCCATGCTCTCCATTCCTCAGGTTTATTGGACCAGAAGTGAGTAATGGAATGTGGCCCATTATCTCAGCACTCGCGTTTTTTGTCCATCGAGTACTTATTGATATTCAGTTGGCCAGCGTCGAGCATTGGGGGCATGCCGCATCCCTGTGGCGCTTTTTTGCACGCATAAAACGGACATGGGATATAGGTTTCACCTTTTCATTTATTCGTTCAAGCTTTATTCAAGAGAATTTATCATAGTCTTGAAATTGCCAAACACACCGTAAATGGCCAGGGCTGCGCGGAACACGCAGCACAGTTACAGCGTAAGTTAGAGGAGAATCCTGAGAGCCCGCTGTCAACTTTATGCCTAGTGCAAACACAGCCGCAAAGTGCCGAATACATCATAACTCATCACCACTTCACGACGCAACGAAGTACCCTCCTCGCAGCGGGCAACCACTAGGCAATGTGTGCACCCAAGCAGCTGTCTATTGTGGACCAGCTGGTATTGTAATGAACTGTTGAAGAGCTTTTTGTAAAGGGTGGTCAGAAACCCACTCAGTAAGTAGTACAATAATATTGCGGCTGGCGATTTTACACTTCTGCTCAGTAATAATACACAACCCTCGCGCCATATGTTTTAGCGTTTTTCTTCTTTGTCGCGACAGAAAGCGTCCACGTAATAACTCGGCAATTATTGCCTGCTACTCTAGCATTATCTCGCAAGAAAATCGGTGAATGGTATTCTAGAGGCGCTGCGTTAGAGTGCCTCGAGTGTGCAGCGGAGGCGAACGAGCGCATCAAGTCACGTCGCACGTGAAACATGAGCGCCATTTGGCAGTTTTTTTTGGAAAACGAAGCGTGTGGCCCTGAGACGGGCGTCTCAGAGGTGATAAGGTGTAGAACGCAAGACAACGGGTAGGTGTCACCACCATGTCATCTTAGCAAATCGTTGGAAGCACTCGTCTTTTCGTGCAAGCGTTGCATGGTCAGCTCAGCGTGATAAATGCTATGGTCCTTCGAATTATTTATGTATGTCTTTTCTATTAAAAGACGCACATGCAGAATATATAGGTGTTGTTATGGTGCCTCAGATATGCGTAATAATAGCTTTGTAATTCACAACCGAACAAGAATGAACGCTGAATCTTGAGCAACATTGGTGAGCGCTGCGAATGAGGTCGACCGTTTGGGGTATCTGGTGCCGCTTAGAGTACCGGTTCGCGTTAAGGGTGGACGAACAGGCAAATGTACAGACAGACCAAAATTTTTGCATTGAAGGTCCCACAAAAAGACTATAGTCTTTAAAAACATGGGCAAGTGGTGCCCGTCCCGCATAGACGCATGACTACATAGTTGAGCGTGCGATGCCCTGAAAGGATAACGGCACAACATAATCTTAGAACATCGTGTTGGGCAGGCCTCAATGAAGGCTCAACTGTGTAGGTATATATATTAATATATATATATATATATATATATATATATATATATATATATATATATATATATATATATATATATATATATATATATATATATATATATATATATATATCCGCGCGTAAAAAAGCTTGAAAAATTTATAAACAAGCCCCATCAGTTCACGCATAGATTCTAACCGACATGGTAACGCGGTACTTCACGCATCGACGCAAAGCTACCTTAAACTTATTACAGAAGCTCAGCTTATCCGAGGCGTCCGGTGAGTAGAATTGACGTAGACAATAACGTACACAAGATATTAAGAAGGCCAAAGTTAGACGCAAGCGCAATCACCACGAAATGCCATCAGCAGACTGACACTGCTCTAGTAATGCTCCTAAGGCATGTATTTGACACCGCTCTAGTAATGCTCCTAAGGCATGTATTTGACACCGCTCTAGTAATGCTCCTAAGGCATGTATTTGACACTGCTCTAGTAATGCTCCTAAGGCATGTATTTGACACCGCTCTAGTAATGCTCCTAAGGCATGTATTTGACGATTAATTGAAATAAGCATAACAAACGTATATATTTTTTCGAAGCAGACAATAAAATATGGGGCGTCACAGCCAAGGGCGCCGCGACAAAGACTGTGCCACCAGGATGCCATAAGTGCGGCAGTGGTCCATGGATGCAGAAGGGCTTCCACGCTGAGCAACTTCATGGTTTCATCTGCGAGAAGTCCAAAAAGCATGCCATTTTGAAAACAAATAGCTTATTTATGTCGTCGTCGAGGTTCAATTTGAGGCGTGTAGAAAACTTTCGGTAACTGCAAGTAGAGGCAGAAATCTTTCCTACACTCGATTTTGATCGATCACCCCAGTAATCTGACGCATCATTGCCCTGACAGTGCATGACGACTTCCACTATACGCAGCGATATCTGGGAAAGTGGCACAATTGTAAGCTATAGTCAAAGGACCTCGGATAAATTTGGGCTGTTTGGGGTTCTCCATGTCGCCATAAAGCCCTTGACGTCATAATAAGGATCTGAAGCCTGTGAGCTCACGTGAAGCAACGAAATGTGGCAGTCTGAGCTCTGCAGCGAGTAACATTAGTTCCCGAAAATACGTTGGGCGAAAGCAACCTGCTGGCGTTTTCGTAAGAAACTGCGTAGCAAAAAGGCTATCGCTGGGATTTTGGCAGGATTGCTACACTACCATTCAAAATATCAATAACAAAAACGCTGTGCTAAAATAACAAAAAAAATGTAACGGACAAGAATGAAACACAGCCGCAATAAAGCATGCACTCATGCTCCAAATAGAGTTGGCGGTTCTTTGCTTAAAGACCCTCCCTGGTCTGGTAGAGTACAATATCTTGAGAGTTAAGGTTGCGCATTCTAATTAACGACTCTCTGGTCGAGAAAATGGGACAAACGAAAAAGATTGTTCTTTAGTGGTGTCTCGTATGATAAATTACGCATTCAAGAAGGAAGTGTACATTCAAGGGCTCGTTTTTTTGTTAGACACAATATTAATAATATATAACAGACAATTATGCTACGAAATGTATAGGGGATGTTATTAGAGATTATTGTAATGTAAACGTCAAGGAAAGAGGAAGAAAAGATAACGGGCCGTGAGCAGGAAGAAACCTGCGAGCTTCGAATAACGCGCCCGACGCTCTATCAACTGAGCTGCCACGGTGGCTAACCCCCTGTTCACTTTATAGAGTAACAAAACCCCATAAAGTAGATGGGGATATAGCTACCGTTTATTACCTCATAATGTGGTGGGGTGTTAACCGCCGTGGTAGCTCAGTTGGTAGAGCATCGGACGCTTTATTCGGAGGTCGAAGGTTTGGTCCTTGCCCGCGGCAATTTATATTTTTGTAGACTTTTCTTTCTTAACATTTACATTACAATAACTTCTCATAACATCGCCTATACTTTCCTTGGCATGATTGTCTGTAAGACCTTATTAACTTACGCATTTAGTAATAAGTCAGCAATTAAGGGCGAGTTGGTTGCGTCCTAAACACGTTACTAGTGACCTACAACTGGCTATGATTACTAGGACTCCCTGGCAAATCTTTCTGTATACACGAGTACGCACTGTTTTTACAAGTTTCGGCATTACTTAAAGAGAACAGCGCTGTCATGTAGCCTCCTCGCTACATAAAGTTGCGTTGTCTCTCAGTATCATTGCAGCGTTGCTGCCATGCGCATGATGTTAAACTATGCGTGTACAGTACTGTCCCGGAGCGCTCGCCATTAACCTGCAATACTGCCTACCAAAGTTTACTTACGAAGAAACTCCTCGGGTTCCGCAGCGTCTCCCTGAACTTCCTGCTCGGCTTGTGCGGGTTGTTGCTCGGCGTGTGAACCGAGAAGCACCGGAAGAACAGCACCATGAATGCCACGACTATGAGAAAGTACACTATCGACAGGAATGGATGCGCCTGCGCAGGACGGACGTGAGTGCAGGTAAGGAGGAGGTGAAACACTGAACCTAAAAGCTCCACTAGAAGTCGTCGTACAAAAAAAATGCAAAAAAAACACGAAATCCTGGTACCCACGAACGCAAACAAATGCGGCCCTCGAAGGAACGCCAGGCACAGACGTGCAGGCGAGTTAGATTTGAAAGTTATGGCGCAAGCGTTGACCGACCTATAGCTTCCCAGGGTTTTACAGGCAACGGATCTGAATATTACAAGTCAAGATTACGTGTTCCTCTCGTCCTCGTTGGCTGTTCCGTGCAGTTTTAATAGACCCTACGACGAACTCTGCACCATTTTTAAATGCGAAGCATTCCTTTGCGTACTGCAAGCACTTTTGCTGCCTATATGCGTATCTGTCTATCTAGCTGCTTATGTGTTTGTGCTCTCGTGATCAGCCCTTTAACTTGGCGTGAACCGAAAGAGTATGGGTTGGTAAGATTGTTTGACGAACATGAAGCGCTGGTCAAGACATGAATGATGTCACAATACAGTCGTGTACGCCGTCAAACGCTTTCCGCCTGACAGTGGCACAATCCCGCGGGCGCGTGTGTTCCACTGGTATGCGGGTATGTGCCACAGGTGAGTGTTCCAGGAACGGCGAGAACACGCATGGATAATCAAAGTGTCGGTGTTAAAGGCCTGCTGACCACCCTGTAATACCACTACAATATTCTTGCGCGTCAAGGAAGAACGGATGGGCAGCATGCATCGCAAAACAGTGCAGGAGACAAAACACATTTGACATTTAGCGTATATGGACCAATCGACAGCGTGTACGCTATCGACGTTGCGGGAACTACTGTTTGCGTCACAGAAGTGCGCAAGAAGGACAAAAATTATCAGGAGAGAAATTTGCGCTCGTTTTTTTTTATTTTGAGAGCCTAGTGAGTGGCGCTTTATTAAAGAGATGACAATGGCAGCATGGACTCGACGAATGCAAAAAGTAAACGTCATGGGCCAAAAAGGAACCAAACCCCAGGATTTTGCGTGGCTATCAAGTATTCCCTCTGAGCCACGCCAGTTCTCGTAACTACTTTTCAAATAGACCCCAATGTTCGTGAAACGTGACTTGGTGTTGCAGTGCTGGCTATCATGTTTTATGAACATTACACATTTACTCCTATCATACAGCCGCCACGAGGGGTTATCGTCAATTTTAGTTAGGTGGCATCCGTTGAAACTGATTTATGTGGCAGAGTCCGGGCTACCATTCTCACGAGCACTTCCACTTCCTACAAGCTTATCGCTTCTGGTGTTGCTAATTCTGATGTTCCTGATGATATTGTTGCGCCAGTAGCAAAATCGTTACATAAATATCTGCAACTGTTCAGCGTATGTCTTTGCGTGCAACATTTGTACATATATTAAGCGTCATTTCATAACCGTGTCGCTCAATAAAAAAATTACAACACGGTTACTTCTCTCCGCATGCTTCGGATAACGTTGATTTGTAATAGTGCGTGGTATCTGCCGAATTTTTTGTTCTGTTTAAGGCTTTCCATTAGTTCTGATCAAGCGTATTTTTCTTGGCTTTTATCTACACGGACAAGCTGCGGCTTGGCCCTACTTCGTTCCAACGGCTTCCTATAAGTAGCACAAAATATATCACGAGGTCTTAGGGACGACTAACAAACAAATATGCGCCTATCTCACTCGGGAGTGATGGCAGCAAAGGAACAGCTAGGAGACTAAGTGAAGCTATAGCCTGATGCTTCTTTCTGCTCGACAGAAACGTCTGGGGCGTGGCGCTATCTTGTGTTTTTGATCGCGGCTAGCGAGGTGAACTTCAGATTGCACTCGACTCGACTTATACGGGGTATATTTCAATATTTGACGCCCACTTCATCATGATCTATGAGGCGTTTGATAAGACAATTACATATTCCAACAAGGTGACTTGTCATTTCAAATTGCGGCAAGTTACAGTTTCGTGTTGCCGTCGCCGCAGATGGCACCTGGCAACATCTCGACGCCCCAGACCGCCTTCATTTTGGCGTGTCGGCACGCCTCTCTGCACTTTCACGTGGATGTAATTTGCAGCTTGATTTAAAGGGCAGCTCCGTTCTAAGAATGCGGATGTTAATTCACGCATTCAGGCAACGCATAGCCATCATTTTTGTCTGTAAAAACTGAAGTGTTTCGCTGCTAAGCACGCGCATGATGGTGCTATTACCGATATGTAGGAAGGAAACAGTAGAGCGCGTGGCTCAATGCAACAGAAGAAAAAAAAAAAGAAAGGAAGGACGAAGGAAAGAAAAAAAAAACGTAAGCCGCAGGCGCCAAGGATCACTGGCCCCTTATTTTCTACGGAGTATAGGGGCTCCCGAATTTTTCGAAGAATTCCTACGCCAGGCCAAGGAATGGGGTGGCCCTAGTCTCCCCCCGCCCTCCTTCTGAATTTTTTAGAAGGAGGTGTACCGTAACTTCAATAAAGAAATGGTTATTTTTCTCGAATAATGATGGCCTACAGCAAGTGCCACCCTTTCCCCCAAAACAAAACAAAACAAAAATTCTATGCTATGGGTCTGCGCCAGACGATTCCGAGTCTTTTTCCTTCACCTTCGGTGCCCTGCCTGCACATCCTATTTTTCCCCTAACTTCTTATTTCTTCGGAAGAGGCGTCGATAATTCATTACAAAGCGGTGGGCCAACCAGAGCTTCGCACTTTTTGGCGGGCTGTCGTTACAATCGTTTGCGCGCTCCAAAGTGGTCTGAACGCAGTGAAATCAGTCGATCGCACGTATAGCCCACAACGAAAACCCGTTTTAACAGCGTGTTCATCGGCATTGATGTTAGATCTTAATACTAAGGAACTTGATATGTGGAGTTTAACGTCCCAAAACGACCATATCATATGAGAGACGCCGTAGTGGAGGACTCCGGAAATTTCGACCACCTGGGGTTCTTTAACGTGCACCCAATTCTGAGCACACGGGCCTACAGCATTTCCGCCTCCATCGGAAATGCAGCCACCGCAGCCGGGATTCGATCTCGCGACCAGCGGGTCAGCAGCCGAGTACCTTAGCCACTAGACCACCGCGGTGGGGGCAATACTAAAGAACAGAAATACTCGGTACGAGAATTTTCTTAATTATCTCGTGTCGCACTGTTTGATAGTCTTCCAGGTGAGTTGGTGCTTACATAACAGCACTTCCGTGTCATTATGCAAGTCTTGAAGGAGAAGCGCGCTCACTTGCTTAACCTGATGCGCTTATAATCTCGCCATCTCCTCCGACACTGTATAGTGCTTTGTATACGGCGCGCTTGCCATGCGGCCACCACGAACGACGCGCGGGGGCCGAAAGGATGTAATGGAACATTCATACAAGCGAAGTGTGGGGTCAGCGTGACGGCAAGAAACGAATTGCAGTTTTCACGAAGCTTTTACGATAACAATCTTTGAAAAGGAGAGTTTCATCTACACTCTGAAAATAAATAAATAGCGCCCTGGCTATTTCGTGAGTGTTCTAGCTTGCTACGTATATTACTCTCTTTAAGGAGTCGCGTCAACTCTCTTTCGGGGTCATTATACTGTGTGCTGAGAGTCATGTGACCTACAGTAGCGTTGACGTGCTTCCTTAAAGAGTGTAATTTACGTGAATATCCGGACTATTCAAAGAGAGACACACCCACTTTTTTTCTTAGAGTGTGATCACGACACTGCTACATACATAAGCGACAGCGACTCATCGATGTCGAACAATACGAAATGAAAGGATTACGAATTCTATCTCTTGTCTGCAAGTGTTCTTCGCTATTCACCTTAGCCAACAGAATGTTATGTTGGGAAGGTGAATTAGCTCATGGAATTAAGTGTTGGGAATTCTATCGACTGGGTTTTTAACGAATGCGAGTCGAAATTTACGCGCAGTTTCACTCACATTTATGTAGCCCGTGACAGTATTGATGGTCTTGCCACCGAATAGCGCCTGCTCCAGCCTTGTGAGCGGCCCTTGCTCGTCAGAGCGGCGACACTTCTGGAAGACGTCGCAGAAACCACGGGTGCCGTCGCAGATGGCACCTGGCAACATCTTGACGCCGCAGACTGCCTTCATTTGGGCGTGTCGGCACGCCTCTCTGCACTTTCCTGTGGATGTATTTTGCAGCTCTATTAAAAGAGCAGGTCCGTTTTAAGAATGCGGATGTTAATTCACGCATTCAGACGACGCAGTTCTCACAGTGCTGGCCACACGCCCGACCTGATAGATATAAGTTCCATGTAGCGCTAACTGCTCTCAGCAAGCGCAGTTAGGATGTTCCTGAAAAACGTATTTGAAATAACTGCCATGGTGGACCACAATAGATGTCTAATCTGAATATCACGTGCTGTAAACTAGTGCGTAACAAGGCCAAATACTGGATAGCGTAATTACAAAACTTAAGCTTTTGCGTTGTAAAAATATCTGTAAATTTATGAGTCATAAGCACAATAATCTTATGAGGCATGCCGAAGTAGAGGGCTTGAAAAATTTTCGATCATGTGGTGTTCTTTAACGTGCTCTGACATCTAAACACTACCGCCAAGATCGCGTTTGAACCTGCGACCTTCGGATCACCATCTGGGCGCTGCAACAGCAGCACCCCCACGGCGGACACTGATGTGTTGTCACTGTTGTAATTTACAACTCTGAGGTCTTTATGTTGTGCTCCTTTTCTTTGACAAATGTACAATAACGTGATCAATTTTTCTACTTTGAAAACAATAAGAAAAAAAGTTTATACTCGAACACCTGTTTATAGTATAGTGAGCTCAGATCTGCAGTTATAACAAATGCAACAGGACTGCTCGGAAATGTTAGATTGTCGTCAAGGTGATGTGGGAGAAAGAAACGGTTTCAATTTGGTAACAAATTTAGTGTAAAGCTCGAACATTAAAAATTTATGACTAGTGATGGAGCACCAGTAGAGTTGCGCAGCTCAAGACTAACAGAAGTCAGCAGTGCCGTCTGTGTTGAGGCCAGCTTAGCACCCCCTGAATGATGTCAAAGCGAAGCCTACGCTGAATCGCGAGCACCGTGAAGCTTTTTTACGGAGCACTTGTGGGCTCCGCCCAGCCCAACGCTCGCCCCCGCTCTTTGCGATCACGTGCCAACTGGCACGGCCTCTGCAAAACTGCTTCCGTGCACAGCGCAGGAACTTCCCGCGTACACCCGGAAGGATCCTCCCGAAGCTTATTCCAGCTACGTTAACGCAATACTACGCCACAACAATGCATTCTCTCGATTCCACGGCGGGCCACTTTCATGGAGCGTTCAGATCCTCTCCCACTTAATACTTTTACGGAAAACCACTACGACATCTATAATTTTTTTTTAATTTTTTTTATTTTAACATACTGCAGCCCCTCTTGGGGCTATAGCAGGAGTGGGTACATCGCACAAAACCGTGCATCGAACAAGTTCAATAATGAAACAAAAGCAAAAAGAAAGAAAGAAAACACAGTAACGACGAAACCAGGTGTTCGAAAGTCAACATAGAAGGAAGTGTACAGTTTTAGCGGCATGGAAAAGGGTTACATAAGATCGACCTAATATACACATCTAAGTACAAAAGTGCACTCGTACAAAGGGGGAAAGGAAACAAAGCGGTATATGTAAGTAGTTTACAATAGTTGTATTTTAGAAGGAAATGTAAGCAAGCCAAGAGAGCGCACGTGGCCAGGCAACAAATTCCAACGCTCAATTGTTCGCGGAAAAAAGCTATATTTGAACGTGTCTGTGCGGGGATGATACGGGGAAACGTTAAGGGTGTGATTGCTTCTGGTCTGAGTGGGGCTTGCATATGTGACATATTTGTTCGATGACAGGCGATATGAACAGTGAATGATGCGGTGAAAAAAAGTTAGTGATTCAATTTCACGACGGGCAGCTAAGGTGGTTAGCTCTAGAGATACGAGGGCTGTGGTTGGTGAAAAAGCGCAGTCATACCTGCGACAGATGAATCGGATGGCTTTCTTTTGAACGGCTTCAATTTTGTTAATTTTCGCCTGGAGTGTCCCTAAACTGCTTTCGCAACATAAGTTGGTAAATGGGGGAGGAGGGAGATGGGTGTTGTCATGTGATGTCATGTCATCGCTACACTTACTAAAAAATTAGAAGACCCTAAAGCTTCACCTTTAGGAGTTGAACGTGATAGCGATATCCTGTTTTTAGTGCGTACTTCAAACACTTAGTGCATGAAACCTTTTCGAACTTGCTACGCACCCACTACGTGGTCCTGAGGGAATAGGCCGGTGGTGAGTCCAGAAGAGAGGCGATGGAAACGATCGCCCCCTCCACCTAAAGCCTGTGTCAGCACACACTCCTTTCTTCAGTGGTTGTTATCCACCTCCTATCACCAATTAGAATGATTGAGGGGGGGGGGATACTCTAAGCACACATAAAAGTATTTATGCTGCGACGTGGTTTTCGTGCTATTAACAACAACAAAGTCAGGATTCCGCCCTCCCGCTCTGGTGTTACTTCGGATGATTCACGGTTTGCCGATAAAAAGTGTGATACTAGCAAGGCGGCGGCGGCTGGCGCGCGAGGACGGAACCCCGATGTGCGAGCGCACGAGAAAATAGGAATGACGTCACACGAAGACGTTGGCGATCGCGTGTTTCTCGGCGGCGCCTTACGTCAGTGGGCGCAGTGTAGTAAAATAAAAGCCGTTCTGGCACGCGAGCGCCTTTAGAAGGTCGGCGTATGGACAAGGCTGCAGAGCGGCGTGCACACAAGGTGGCGGCCGCTTGCGCTCAAAGACTGAACCTCGATGTGCGAGCGCGCGAGGAAGAAGAGTGCCGTGAAGCTGCGCGGCAGCGTCGCCGATAAGATATCGGCGTACGAGAACGGGAGGCCCAAGCGGCGCGGCAGCGGCGTGCGGACCCAGCTTCGGCCCACTCTCCAACGTTCACCCCGTGGATGTGCTGTCATTTTTTAAAATTATATTTTATTTGCATTGTTCTTGATTTTTCTGAAATGCATAAGATGATTATTTTTCGCTCACGACAAGCGATGCCGTAGTTTCAGCGAAACGAGTCCTTTAACGCTAGTTGTATCGTGCGTTGGATGCGACGCACGGAGAACACGAGGCCCGGCGCCCGAAGCATGGGCCGAGGAGGAGAAGGAAGTAGCACAGCCTTCTTCCCTGCCGGCGCTTCGGGCCCCTTGGTTCTCCGTGTGTTGGAAATGGGCGCGCCCTTTTATGGACAGTGAAGAAAGACGGCGACGTTGAGGAGAGATATTCGAGCAGTCTGGTCTGTGTGGCGTTTATTAGCTTGTGTGGTATTTGAGTGTAGCCTGTGTGGCGTGTGTTTTATTATGTGTCAATAAACAATTATTTTTATCATGAGGCCGAAGACAACACGTGCGTCGCGTCTGATTCACGATACAACTGGCGTCATTAAATAAATAAATAAATAAATACACTGAATATATATACAGTATGTATACAGGCCTACCAGCTTCCGTTTCACAGGCTACCAAGCACTTCTGGTCAGCGGTGTATCGCGATCCGACGAGGGTGCAACCCTTCAAGCCGTACTTGATACACACTGAGCCGGTGCACTCGCCACTGACGCACACTTGAGAACCCTTGTGGCAAACGGTGTTGTTGCTTTTGGGCTTCCCAGGTGGACAGCTGGCGTTGTTGCTTCTGCATGTCACGTCAAGGCTGGTAACAGTACGCACTTCATCGTGGGCTAACCATCTGCTCAATTCCCGTACCAGCTATGACAATTTGAAACACCCACTGGACTTTGAAATTGCGTTCTCGAGAGTTACCTCGCCAACGATCGCGATATCGCAAGTGGCCGGGCTTGCGTAATTGCTGTGAAAAGGGTCGCAATCTTGCCACTGGTTCTATATCACCAAGGAGGACCAGTCGGGGTTTTTTCTCTCTACTAGATGACGCGAATAGAGGTTCTAGTTGCTCTCACTCCCGTTTGAACGCGCTGAGAGCAGACTCCAGAGCACGCAGACAACGTGCGCGCGTGTTCCCTTTCATAAAAATTGACCATGCACACTCTGGCTTTTGCATACTACCCACATTGAAAATGTGGCTGCCGTGATAAGTAGAATTGCAGCCTCGAGCTTACAAGCGTGGTACTTTAACAGCTAAATTTTCAGAGCAAGTGTTACACCACATTCAGTAAGTTAAACAGAAATATAACGTGAGTGAACTTAAGCGGCGCCAGTCCACAAAGAGGATACGTGCACATGGCCTTCTCGCGGCACTCCGTCTCGGGTGCGCACATCGTCGTCGTCGGTACCAGCTTGCAATCCTTGTCGCAACAGGGCCCGGTAGTAGGGCTACAAAAAAGAACACGTGGGCAAAGAAAAATACAAAGGTGAGCTGCAGCTATGAGCTCTAGTTATAAAATAAGATGACTTATCCCAAGTTAACCTACCATTCCTAAACAACTAATGAAACATACAAATGATGAAGCCGAAGAAAGCACAGAATCACTGTTTTAGGCTTCTTATCTTTATTGTAAGATGCTCATGGCGCTCACTTAAGTTGAAAAAACAATGGTCGACGAAAATATACCCTTCTGGGTGCGATAGACGACATACATTTCGAAGTACCCATCCAATGCTCTATTTTGTGCTACAATGAAGGTCCTACCCTCGTAGTATTCATGTCTGCTTAAAAGGACACTACATACAATTATTAAGTCATTAAGTCGACGTTGATTGTTGAAATAGTGGTCCAGAAACCTCGTAGTGTTACTTTTGTGCCAAGGGAGGGACTATTTTCAAATAATATCCCGTTTTGGTAGACCGCATCAGGTTAGCGCACTTCAAATTACCCGCCTCAAGAAACGAACCGACCGGACCGATTCACGTTACTGTTGCCGTGCACAACGTTGCCTGGCTTTACTGCGCTAGTAGGAGCAGACCGAAAGCAGCGGGAGCCACAGCAGCAACGACGGCCATTGATAAATTCTTTGCCAACGGTTTCAAGATTGCAGACGTTTTTGTTTCAAGTGCTCCCCGATAGATGACATTACATGTCCTGTATAACCACGTTAAAATTAAATTTTGTAACTACTCGCGCCATTCCCCACAATAAAGTCCGGTGGTTCTTTTTTTCATGAATAAAACAGAAACGAACAAGCAGCATTTTATTGCGTCTCTTCATGTATGGAAGGTTCTTTATTTAGTGCACTTATATCGATTACTAGTGTATAATTTTTGGCAGTCCGTCTGATGTCATCAAGATTGGCCCTGAGGGTAGTGGCCTTGAGTGGCCCTGAGGGTATTTCAAATAAAAAAAAACGATGATTTTGAAAATGTCCTACTGCGGCACTTGTGTTCTTGTGAATTTACTTTAATTTCTCGGCAAGTAGGGCCCTGTTGTTGATATTATTGTCGTTTTAGATGTTGTCATTCATTAAGGTTTCACTCTGACGTAAATTGTTATTTGACTTCAGTGTCATTTTATTACTTGGGAGTGTGAACCAGCGCCATTCAAAATCCAATTGGCGAGTGCGAATATTCTTTTCTTCTTCTTTTTCTTTTTTTCAGGAGTCACATGACTTGTCATCTTTGCAAGAGGTGGTGGTGGCCGACCAACTGAACGCGTAATTCGAAGCTTTTGGGCTCGGACTCTACAGATAAAAAGGGTAATTTTTCGTACTCTGTAATATCTTTCAACTTAATTGAAAATCGCTACAATGAACATAGAACCCCCCCCCCCCCCCCCCAAAAAAAAAAGAAAAACTTGTACCGCCTGTTGTTGATTCCATTAGTTGCTCGTAACATAAAAAAGGAGCCTCTCTGACAATTATACTGACAGCCTATGCTTCATCGCTCGTGCGATTGCTATAACAGGCCGAACTTTCGCAAGCCCAACAGTAGCGACATTCATAGTTTTTTATTGAGACCACGAACACGTCAGAGTGCCGCGGAACGAACGCGATATGAAAAACACAGAACTATCGGAACTCTTTCTCTTGTGCTAATAAATTCCAAGAGTTAGGCTGAACGCGCATCACGTCCCTCCTTCCGCCATCCGCTGAGTTTTGTACGCTAGCGGGGTAGACCCGTAAAGTCTGGAAAGCTTCGGTGCCAAATGTGTACCACAATTCGGAGTGGTCCATCCCGAAGTTGGACCTCTCACCTGCACTGTTTGCCGGGCCTGAGCGTGCACCCTTTGGCGTTGACGCTGTTGCGGCGCGCGTAGCAGCATGGATCGTGGCACTCGGCTTCGCTGTAGCCGCAGTCGCATTCCTCAACACCCTCGACGATTCCGTTGCCGCAGACTGGCCCGCTCTCCTCTGCACATGTCGGCGATGATTAGCATGGTCAATTTCTCTATGGACAGCATCAGAGGTCAATTGAAAGGGACTGGCAGCCAGAAAAACACTTTTGTGAGTGTCTTGCGCCGTTCGGGGCAAATATGAAAAGGCGTTCCAGGTTGCTAGGCCTACTCGGTACATGTATATACCGCTATGCAATTGTTTAGCTTACAGGTTCGACTGATGTAAAGCTGTGTAGTTACATTATTGAGCAGCTCAGTATGATGTTTCAATATCGTGCTGAAATTTCAGCCCGTGAACGCCGGTGTGACAACACAATTTTTTCAGTGACACTGTATAAGCCGGCCGCCAATATTTCGAGTGCGAAGACACCGACATGGGGAGACCGAAGGCCGCTCGCGCTGCCCGTCAGGACGTCGCTTATCGGGAATCACGGCGCACTGCTAAGCGAGATTACTGGATTGCTATCGCTTGAAGTAGACCACAGCTTGGTCAAAATGGCAACGGCGACAGATGTCTATGCTTAAGTCAACAGGGATTTGATGTCACTTCAAGTTATTCCGCGTTTGTAAACAGCGGTAGGTGCCGTCAACATACTGAGGTGCTTGTAGCAACATCGCTGCATCGCTACAAGTTCGTCCCTGTGTCAACGGTGTGTATACCACGGTTGACAAACATATAAAAAATTGACCCCGAATCGGCATGTTACACTGCATATGTCGTCAAAAGACGATAGTCTCGCGTCTGGAAAGAGCGAACAAAACATTTTTTTGATGTTCTGTGCAAGAAAATTGCTGAATGGTATTTTGGAGGCGCTGCGTTAGTGCCTCGAGCGTGTAGCGGAGGCGAACGAGCACATCGAGGCACGTTAGTTACGAGTGCCATCTGGCAGTTCGAAAACGAAGGAAGGCGTGCGCGCCCACGGAGAAAGATGCGCGCTTGTCTCGGAGTTGATAAGGTGTAGAACGCAAAGCGACGGGCAGGTGCCACCACCGTGTCGTGTCAGCAAAGTGTTGGAGGCACTTACCTTTTTGAGAGTCGCGTTGCACTGTCAATGCAGCGTGATATACACTACCATCCTTAGAATTTCTTGTATGTGCCTTTTCTAGTATAAATGCACACACACATAACTTCGACGTGTTGTCATGGTGCCTTAGATATGCGCAATATTTACTTTTTAATTAACAATCGCTCAAGTATGAACGCTGAACCTTGAGCAATATTGGTGGGTGCCGTGGATGGGGTCGGCCGTTGGGTGCCGTTTGAGGTATCGGTAATGGCGGACAAACAGACAAATGTACAGACAGACAGGCAGACAGGCAGACAGACAGACAGACAGACAGACAGACAGACAGACAGACAGACAGACAGACAGACAGACAGACCAACATTTTTCTTTCGAAGGTCGCCAAGAAAGACTATCCTCTTTAAAGGTCTATAACTTAGCATCACTTAGAACCACTTCATACAGCTTGGCATAATCACGGTGTTTAAAGAAATTTATATGACAGACGGTAGACATCAATAACATTTCAACAGAACATGTACGCCCGCAGAAATATGTCCTAAAAAGAGATGTATACATATGTACGTTACAACGGAACAAAAAAAAAAAAGCGCAATGAGAACGCAACGCGAATATTTACGTTTTGCATGTATACGTGGCTTTTCTGCCGGTACTTGACAGACATCAGCCTACAACAACTGGGAAGGCCAGAACAAAAGCTTCCCGCGTCTGTTTCAGATGAACACGAAAGGGCAGGACCAGTGCCGAATGGCAAGAATCAGCGAGGAACCGATAAGCTCCAGTATGCCTTTAGCCTTGCGCCACGAAAGCAATGTATAGGCACGGCTCATTCTGCGAATTTTGTCCACATTGGTGTATTAAAATTTTCTGAAACTTATCAAGTAAGACACCGTGTGTCCGAGATGAGAATTGAGGTCGTATTAAGCCTGAAACTATTACGCAATCGCTATAGCAGACTTCGTAAAACTATGACGCCATGCTGTGTTGGTGCGAGAAAATCAATGCAGCGTCGCCACAAGCGCTTTTTTTTTCCCATGTTTTCTCGCTACCCGAGTGACTTCTCAGTGTAGGAGTTTCGCGCTCTGCGTTCGATATTGTAAGTTTCTATAATAGGAGGAAAAAATCACTGCTCCTAAAACGGGCCCCTAGGAGGAAGCTTGTTTGAGACGTTTGAAGACGTTTGAGTGACACAAGCTTGCCTTGAAAGCAATTCTCGCGCGGCGACTTGCCCTCGACCATAGGCTTGATGACTTCGGATATGTTGCCCCTGCTGCAGGTGGAAAATAAGCGGTTGTTGGGCTCGAGGCCGGAACTCGCCATGAAGTACATGATATAGTTGCCGTTCTTTTTATTTCCCGGAGCGCAAGGGCTTCCATCCGGTGTGTCATGCTGCGCACAATGCGAAGGAACACCCGATCACCTACCTCTCTTACGCAATGACACCCAGTGTCAAAAAAGAAAAAAAAACTTTTGTAAAGTGGTTTGTGCGTTTTACGCAGACATACATGGCCACCTCCCTTTTGATGCAGGGTGTTGACAACGTATGTTCGATCTCAAAACAATTTCTGGCCTATGAAACATTTAAACGAATAACATACAGTATGCGCTAGTGCTATAGCACGATGTTTTTATAGGGTCACAACGCACGGTCTCTGTCTCAGTGTTCAGAGAAAAATCGAACGGATGATTGATTTGATACTTGGGGTTTAACGTCCCAAAGCCACCATGTGATTATGAGAGATGCCGTAGTGGAGGGCTCTGGAAATTTCGACCATCCGGGGTTCTTTAACGTGCACCAAAATCAGAGCACACGGGTCTTTGAGCCGTCTGCGGTGACGGCTGTCGAGCGAATTTGACAATTCCTCCATACCATCGTATGGCACCATACCCTCATATGGTGCTTGCGGAACATTTCAGAACTACATGAAGACAGCATCGCTTACATTTTTTAGAGGAAATGAGCAGACTGAAGAATAAGGCTTCTTAAGGAATTACTGCTGGTCATAAACGTTTATTATTGTGGGAGTCATTGTGAAGTCATTCACGGGTCTTGCTATGCAGGTGGTTTTACCTAGCGGTGGACATATTGAGTAAAGCTTGGAAAATTACGTTAGCGATTGCGACACGCAGGAGCTCAGCCATGGCATGACCTCTTGGCTTCAGCGATCGAGTCACGCGAATGTACTCACGGGCGATCCGAAGTTGTGACCTATCTCGTGAGCGAACGTGATCTCGCTGACCGCCTGGGCCACATAGGCGTTGTAGTTTAGAAACGTGATCATGCCGGTGTTCAGGCTTAGGCGCGTCAGGCCCAGCTGGGGCTGCGTCGGATCCTCCGGTAACAGTCTGTTCTTGTCGCAGACGCCCAGAGAGTGCGCTGCGCGGCGAGACGTGGCACGCTTTCGATCTTGTCTATCATAGCATCGGGCACTCACGCACTTGTTGACGCAATTCACTCAATAGGCGCCGTTCACTGACCAGAGGGAGCTGTGTTGCTCGCACTGGCTTGCCCAAGTTAGTGGACATTGGCCTCTAGTGGCACGCAGAAAACAGACGCGCGCACCCATCCCCCTTGTGGCCTGCCACAATCCATCCAAGCACTCATGCAGAGAAGGAGACGCTCATCAAGTTTTCATGCAGGGAGGTACATTATTGTTTTTTTAGACCCTAGGATTTGCGTTCTGAAGCTGCAGTCGCACTCCAACAACGAAAGAAACAAAAAGAACTCACTAATATCGTCGCAAAGCAGCGTTTACTTCGATGGAAGGCATCACTCACTTGTCGAATTTCCCACGTAGGCGAGGCCGAGAACGCCCGAATCGAAGTCGCGGTATGTCCACGTATATGCTAGGCAGTACTCGTCGTAGTTGGCGGACTTAGCCGCCGTCAGCAGGAATAAGGATGGGTCAATTTTTTCCAGGCAGAATGGGTTCTTTCTGCTGGGGCAACCGTATCGTTGATCTGCGCGAAAACGTCCCGTTTTGAGGCTTATATGTTGCTGCGCTTTGTGCTAAATATTGACAATGTCATAGTTTGCACGGTCATGTCTCACTGGGCGTTCCTGCTGGAAGTGAAACATCAGCCTTTGTGCGTGACCAGGAAGAAGGGAGACATGACAAAGCGTAGACTACCACTTGTTTATCTTGAGTTCGAGATTCTGTTATATATTCTTGTCACTGTGCCATGACGGCGCCGTGGAATAAGCAACATACAGCTGCGATCTATCCTGTAAGCCTTTCTCCTTTCTGCTAAGTAGTATTGGTGAGAAGTTTCGCCAGTTGGCATAGATACGCCCCCCTCCTTCCTTTCCCTTAATGTCATTCACTTAAAGAGAGTAGTGGCTTGACATCGAGGCCGGAACTCGCCATGAAGTACATGATATAGGTGCCGTTCTTTTTATTTCCCGGAGCGCAAGGGTTCCATCCGGTGTGTCATGCTGCGCACAATGCGAAGGAAACCCGATCACCTACCTCTCTACGCAATGACCCCGTGTCAAAAAGAAAAAAAAAATTTTGTAAAGTGTTTGTGCGTTTTACGCAGACATCATGGCCACCTCCCTTTGATGCAGGGTGTTGACACGTATGGTTCAGATCTCAAAACAATTTCTGGCCTATGAACATTTAAACGAATAACATACCGTACTGCGCTAGTGCTATAGCACGATGTTTTATAGGGACACACGCACGGTCTCTGTCTCAGGGTTCAGAGAAAAATCGAACGGATGATGATTTGATACTTGGGGTTAACGTCCCAAAGCCACCCATGTGATTATGAGAGATGCCGTAGTGGAGGGCGCTGGAAATTTCGACCATCCGGGGGTTCTTAACGTGCACCAAAATCAGAGCACACGGGTCTTTGAGCCGTCTGGCGGTGGACGGCTGTCGAGCGAATTTGACAATTCCTCCATACCTCGTATGCACCATACCCTCATATGTGCTTGCGGAACATTTCAGAACTACATGAAGACAGCATCGCTTACATTTTTAGAGGAAATGAGCAGACTGAAGAATAAGGCTTCTTAAGGAATTACTGCTGGTCATAAACGTTTATTATTGTGGGAGTCATTGTGAAGTCATTCACGGGTCTTGCTATGCAGGTGGTTTTACCTAGCGGTGGACATATTGAGTAAAGCTTGGAAATTACGTTAGCGATTGCGACAACGCAGGAGCTCAGCCATGGCCATGACCTCTTGGCCTTCAGCGATCGAGTCACGCGAATGTACTCACGGGCGGATCCGAAGTTGTGACCTATCTCGTGAGCGAACGTGATCTCGCTGACCGCCTGGGCCACATAGGCGTTGTAGTTTAGAAACGTGCTCATGCCGGTGTTCAGGCTTAGGCGCGTCAGGCCCAGCTGGGGCTGCGTCGGATCCTCCGGTAACCAGTCTGTTCTTGTCGCAGACGCCCAGAGAAGTGCGCTGCGCGGCGAGACGTGGCACGCTTTCGATCTTGTCTATCATAGCATCGGTGCACTCACGCACTTGTTGACGCAATTCACTCAATAGGCGCCGTTCACTGACCAGAGGAGCTGTGTTGCTCGCACTGGCTTGCCCAATTTAGTGGACATTGGCCTCTAGTGGCACGCAGAAACAGACGCGCGCACCACATTCCCCCTTGTGGCCTGCCACAATCCATCCACGCACTCATGCAGAGAAGGAGACGCTCATCAAGTTTTCATGCAGGGAGGTACATTATTGTTTTTTTAGACCCTAGGATTTTGCGTTCTGAAGCTGCAGTCGCACTCCACAACGAAAGAAACAAAAAGAAAACTCACTAATATCGTCGCAAAGCAGCGTTTACTTCGATGGAAGGCATCACTCACTGTCGAATTTCCCACGTAGGAGAGGCCGAGAACGCCCGAATCGAAGTCGCGGTATGTCCACGGTATATGCTAGGCAGTACTCGTCGTAGTAGTGGCGGACTTAGCCGCCGTCAGCAGGAATAAGGATGGTCAATTTTTTCCAGGCAGAATGGGTTCTTTCTGCTGGGGCAACCGTATCGTTGATCTGCGCGAAAACGTCCTGTTTTAAGGCTAATATGTTGCTGCGCTTTGTGCTAAATATTGACGATGTCAGTAGTTTGCACGGTCATGTCTCGCTGGATGGCATTCCTGCTGGACGTGGAAACAATCTAGCCTTGGTGCGTGACCAGGAAGAAAGGAGACATGATAAAGCGTAGACTACCCCTTGTTTATCTTGAGTTAGAGATTGGATTATATATTCTTGTCCCAGCGCTATGACGGTGTGCACGAAAACCACCATCTCTTTTAATAGTGGTGCCGTGGAAATAAGCACCATACAGACGCGCTCTATCCTGTAAGCCTTCCTCCTTTCTGCTAAGTAGCATTGGTGAGAATGTTTCACAAGTTGGCATAGAGAACGCCCCCCCCCCCCTCCTTATTTTCCCCTTAAAAGTCATTCACTTAAGGAGAGTAGCGGCTTGACAGCATCGAGTGCTTCCTGTACCAAGTTCTAAGATCTCACCTACAATAAACTATACAACTTCTCGGGGACACGGATGCTCCCACGCTGCAGCGTGGCGTTCGGATGCGCTAACATTATAAAGAGGGAATGATACCTTGCTCGCCGCTGAGCTTCTTCCGTTATCACGCTGCTTAAGTCATCGGGAAGCACAAGAAACTTGTACGAGTACGCGGGGCTTGCAAAGTAACGTGCACCCTACACGAGAATCATTAGGTGCGACTGTCTCGCATAGCCCAGTGAAAAGGCTGGTATTCCCGAAAGGCGAAGAATAGCGAGCGGGCACACAAATGATGATATTTGGGGTTTAACGTTCCAAAATCACCATATAATAATGAGAGGACGCCATAGTGTAGGGCTTCGAAAATTTCGACCACCTGGGGTTCTTTAACGTTCACCCAAGCCTGAGCACACGGGCCTACAGCATTTTCGCCGCCACCGAAAATGCAGCCGCTGGAGCCTTGACTCGATTCCACGACTGGCGGGTCAGCAGCCAAGTACCTTAGCCAATAGACCACGGCGGCGGGGCGAAGTCACTTCATTGGTTCATGGAGTTTAAAGACCTGATGCCGCGCAGTCAGGATCACCGAGGAGAACGTATTCTAAACTGCTTTTTGACAACCTCCGCTCTCACCTGCTTTTCATTGTAAGCACACGAGCGCTTTACAGTTAGTCTTTAATGAAATGCGTCTGCCTCCTCTGGTGGCAACTCGCGCATAACAGCAGTTAAACCACAGCTCTGGAGCAACGCGATTTTAAGAGAAACTCGACTGGAACAATGATTCCGCTTGTAAAATTGTACTCCAAGACCTCTAAAGTCGCTACTTTCACCGTCACAGGTTTATTATCACAGAAGGCAATAAAGCTTGAAATATATTGAAATTTCGCGCCGATATCACTGCACGCCATGTTTTGTAGTTGAAAGAGTATTTCTTGTATTTTGTGAACACTGGTTCGACAAAACTTCCTGAAACTTAGTATGCTTTGTCTATGAGCCACAAAAAGGTCAGCATACGTTCAGCTTTACCTCTTAGAAATTACGTAGGACCTAGTAAATGCTGTCAAAATCTATGACGTCAGGACATTTGGTGCGTGAACTTGAATGGGGCATCATCACCTGTATTTCCTTTTTGCGCGTTCTCTCGCTTACTTAGCGAGTCAACCGTGATGGTTATAGTACTGTGGACAACTGTTTCACTAATTTGAGAAATAAAAGTTCTTTTCTCTGAGGCATCGTCCCTTTCACTCGCCTTGATCTTGTGCACGCTGAACCTGACGTCCTCGACCCCGCTGAAGTCCGTGTGCCGGAAGATGTCAGAAGCTCTTGCCGTGAGACCGGCGACAAGGGTCGAAAGGCGCTCGCGCGTGCGCACAGCGTCGTTGTCGATCTTGGCGAACTGGCGGTACAGCAGGTGGTCAATGTGGACGTAGAGACCGCAAACGCGGTACGTTCGCCGTGGTCGTCCACCAGCTTTCGACTGGCGCCTCCGGTCCATGTAGCCTTTCCCCGCTTGCATGTCGTCGACGTCACCGTCGTCGTAGACATCGCCATCGTAGTAAGAGCTCTCGGATTGTTCTTGGTGCTCTAGGGGGCGCCGGCCGATCCAGCGCTCTAGGTGGTCACTGCTGTGGCGTTTCGCCTTCGAAGACTGCAAGTTTCAATCAATCAATCAATCAATCAATCAATCAATCAATCAATCAATCAATCAATCAATCAATCAATCAATCAAGTCAAGTCAATCAATCAATCGGGAAGCTTGCCACCGCACAAGAAGAGGCGTACAATAATATGAAAACAAAAGATTCGTTCAGTGCGTTTAACGTCCTAAACGGTCTCGAGGTGCCAGAGACACCGGATATTCCTTAAACTCAATATAAACAAAAAATAAAGAATTAAAAAGTTAGGAGCCCTTTCCTGATAGT
This sequence comes from Rhipicephalus microplus, assembly GCF_013339725.1. Lineage (NCBI taxonomy): Eukaryota > Metazoa > Arthropoda > Arachnida > Ixodida > Ixodidae > Rhipicephalus > Rhipicephalus microplus. The sequence goes on along the minus strand of NW_023610946.1, from coordinate 41,797 downwards.
AAAAATGGGGGGCAAGCGAATTTTTCCTCTCTGCCTGTCACATTGCGCAATGGCTCCCCGTAATTTTTTTCTTCCTCCTTAACGGGTGTAACGATGACGCTCATGCGTGAGCCACTGCAATACAACAGTGAATTGTGACAACAAAGTGTGGTAACGTAGATCATATTTTCATATCATAAACGGCTCTTCGCCAGCGAACCTACGGTCAAGAGAGGACCAGTTTTGTTAAGAGAGAGAGAGAGAGAGATAAATAGAGAGAAAAGGCAGGGAGGTTTTGTTAAAAAACCAGGCATACAAATACGCATGCGACCAGTTCACCACTGAGGGCTCATTTGTGTACGTTTCAGGGCACCTTAGATACACTGCTGTTTTGTAGAAAAAGTTACTTCTTTTGTTCGGTTATTACGGCTTTATGCTCTCCCATTGTAGAGTACCGAGTACTCTCAATTGTTACACAGTTTTTTATGAACACATCGCCCTGAAGCACCCAAGGTCGCATCAAGTGTCACGAGGTCCACGAGACGGTTTTATGCTCTCTCACAGTAGAGTAGATCATACTCTAAATCATTTAAAACATTGAACACATACCTGAAGCGCAACTCTCCAATCGTAGAGTTCACCATGCTCTAAATTATCAAATTTTTTTCTAAACATGATTCCAAACGTCGAGCTCTGTCGACGAGCTCACAAACTCAGATGTCGATTGGGACAGCGGGTTCGGAACTGTTCGGAAATGTTCTCTTAGCAGGAGGCGTTTGATGCCCACTTACGAATCTCCATACCGGCGTCTGCTAGGATGGTCTTTGCTTCTGAGTAAATTTGTTGGGCCATCTGCCGGTTGTCCACCCCAACCTCTAAATTCTCGACGTAGAACGACTGTCTGAGACGCTCCACTGTTTCGGGGAATTGATTTTCGGAGCGTCGGAAATGGTGATGCAACGTCGCTGAGAGCAGAAATTAGGACTGGATTTGGCGACCAAGGGCACACGGCATAGAGAAAGAAGAAGACAAGAGCGGACACTCCGCAAAACCTGGCCTCAGGAAGTGCGTCACGACTACGTAACGAACTAGTGCTCTCACCAAACGTCAGAGGGCGCAAGCGCAAAAAAAAAAAACAGTTATAATCAATGCAACAGAATTGTTTTTACAAAATAATAATTATACGCCCAAATTTGGTATGTTCTTTATACATAAAAACAATTTATTCAACACACCTTACGCTATTATTTTTCTTCAGCCGTACCGTCATAAACACCATCTACCCAGCGACAAGCCCATGCATGACTGACAGCGAGAAGCTTTCGTCGCTTTCGTCAACGTCGGCTGCGTCGGCGTTTTCGTGCGTGAGATAACAGGTGAGGCACGTTTTCAAGCGAAGCTTGTTGAATGACATGTTGTTGGTCTTGTTGGGTCATTTTTTCAGAAAACGGTTACGCTTGCGCGAATAAGACACCATGCAACAAACATAGAAAGATGCACACACACACACGTTGCGCTTCGAGTGTGCGAGTTTGTTTCTTACGTGGCGTCTCATTCACGCAGTTGTAACCTTTTTCTGAAGCTTGTAAGGACTGGGAGGTTCGCTAAAAAGAAAGTTTGTGGCTCTATGCGGCGGCTAGACGGGAACATTGTGCTACGTATGCAGTATAGCAAAGGCGGCACGGCGTCAAGCCGAGGCGACGCGTGCTGCGTCTGCCACGGACTGCTGTGCATCGTGGTGCTTCAACAATGGCAGAACCCACTAGAAGCCTGGGACGAGTTTCTTCCGCATACCACGGGACGGCAGGTGTGTTAAAGCTTTTGTATGGTTTGCATGTCTTTAGGCTTACTGTTCGTACTTCCTCAGTGAGGGTAACAATAAAAAATCACTATTCTAGCACTTCCCCTTTCAGCTGATAGTTCATTGCCAATGCAGGATGAAAGCATGGATGCAGTATGCTGGACGCGATGATCTCCTTAGTAAGCCGGCCAGCCTATTGTACGCAACGTACAGGGTTTGTAGCGATCATTTTACTGCTCAAAGTTTCATGGACCCTGGGCACACCAGGCTTACAAGAATGGCTGTTCCCAGTGTGCAACCAGCTGCACCATGTAAGTGATTGACTGAAACTCAAATATGGGCAATAGCAGCCACTTGTATTGAATCAGTGGTGACAGTTAACCGTGAAGATCTTTGTAGCCGATGGAGAAGCCTCACTATAAAAGTAACATTAGGAAAGTCTTAAATTTTGTGAATTGTGGGCTATTACCTTCCTAACAGCAGCTTTACATTTCTGTCGTTTTTTGATGCTCTTGACCTGCGCAACTTGTTTTAAAAGACTTTAAAGGGCTATTTCACGTTATTTTCAAGTCTGAGTGCACATGTACGTATACCTTTCATCAGTGAAAGGTGCCACTGTTGATAATTTCAAAAATCACAAATTACTTGTCTCCTAGTTGGTGCCTTCTCTTTTCTTCCACGTTCGACCAATTTATGCGTTTGAAAGAGCTGTTTAAGTTTCCCCATGCTACAAGCTTTGTAACTTGTACCAACTGCACATATATGCAAGTTCTCTGAGCGTCGCTTCAAGTAGTGACTGTGACATGGCTGCAGAAGCTGCACTGCAAGGTGCGGATGAGCTTCAGTTTGTGTTATTTTAAGCCTCTTACTGGTACATTGTCGTAATTTCATTTCTTCAGGACCTGCGGTAGAGGCTTCAAAAAGCGGCTCCCACACATTGAGATGCCCCGATGAACAGGGTGCGTTCAGTGTCGCGATCTCTTTTTTTTTACCGAAATTGACTGTTGACCAAACCTCTGCAGGTTGCAGCTCCCTTGTAGCTGGTGAAAGAATTTCCGCTGACTTCGTCTTGCAGGGGAAAACCTTAACCAGTCATTCAGCTGTCACAAAAGAAACTTGTGTGACCGGTAAGTTGTATGTTCACTTCAACACCAGAGTGGATTGATATAGAGACTTCCGCAGGCCGCTCGCAAGATTGTTCCGACAGCACTGTCCGAGGCACTGAACAAGCTTCACAAAACCCTCCAGAAGACGTCTCCGCCAACAGCTCCACGCCTGAGTGCCCTAGAGAAAATGGTGACTATGCTTTTATTGCAGCTGTTTTTAATGTGCTATTTTATGTTTATGACATTCTGAGGAAACTATCCTCAAAAGGACACTACGTGTGCACTTACAAAATGTAAGGGTGGGCTCTCAGTGATTTTTATTTTTTTGTGCATTGTCAACATTGTGAATGGTTTGTTTTTAGGTAGTGGAATCGAAAACTTTGCACTACAGAAAGTTGTGCACCTTGGGTCTGAAAGAGCGAGGAAAGTGCTCGTATAGGATTAGTTGTTCTTCGCTTTTACATCCATTTTTTTGTTTATTGCAGTGCGTTCCTGTGTGCCAGCGACAATGTCTCCATCAATGAAGTACAAGCAAACCATTAAAAATCTGCAAGCCAAAGTAGCAGCACAGCGGAAAACTATCAAAAGACTGTGGAGACAGCCTCACCAAGCACCGTCATCGACTTCAAAGGCCCTTGAAGTTTTCCGCCCGCACGTCACCGAGGAGGCTTTTAAACTTCTTTCTGCACATGTTCGCTTGAGGCCCAAACGCAAGGGCAAGCGGTTTTCCGTGTGGTTCAAGAAATTTGCTCTTCACTTGAACTTCCGAGGTCCGCGAGCATACCGATTTCTGGCTCCATATTTTTCTTTGCCCTCCCGGCGTTCATTAAGGAGGTGGCTAGCTAATGTAAAGATGACTCCAGGCATAATTCTAGGAATCCTTTCTTCCATTGCAACAAATACTCAAGCTTGGAATGAACAGGACCGAGTGTGCGCTTTAGTTTTCGACGAAATAGCACTCAAAAAGAATTTGTACTATGATGCTGCAAGAGACGTTGTCCAGGGTTTTACAGATGATGGCACTCATCGCACTTCAAGCATCGCTGATCGAGCACTGGTTTTTCTTCTTGTTGGCGTTTCGAGAAAGTGGGTTCAACCGGTTGCTTTTACTATAGGGCACACATCAACACCATCATCTGTTATGCATAACTTGCTGGTGTCACTCATTTTGGAGCTTAGAAGCATTATTATTGCAGTGAAAGCAGTCATTTGTGACCAGGGCAGTTCAAATGTAAGTCTCGCTAACCAACTAAGAGTGACTGTAGCAAAGCCTTTTTTTGAAGTTAATGGTGAGCGGGTATATTACATTTTTGATGTTCCGCATTTAATTAAAACAACGCGCAATAATGTCCAAGCACACAAGTTATACATTGGGGATGACATCGTTAACTGGTCGCACATTGTAAGCCTTTACCAATCCTCACATGAGTTGCGGTTGCGATTGGCTCCAAAGTTGACTAAACGGCACGTTCATCAGAAACCTTTTTCTAATATGAAGGTCAGCAGAGCAACTCAGGTCCTCAGTGCATCAGTTTCGATTGCTATCACGGCATTGGTGTATGCGAAGGTGATGCCTGCCTCGGCCATCATTACAGCTCAATTTTGTGATCGTATGGACAGAATTTTCGATGCCTTGAACAGCTCGAGTAAAAAAGAACTTCGAAAAAGCTGCGGCATGCAATCATAAAAAATGATTCAGAGCTGATTGACTTCCTCCGAGGCCAGCTTTTCTGGATTGCATCATGGCAGTTTGTTGGCAGACGTCAACCACAAACCATCGTAGGTTGGCAAATTACAATTTAGGCAATTTGTCAACTATGGGACGACCTCTCCAAAACATACAATTTTGAATACCTGTTAACACGCAGGCTTCAACAGGATCCTCTGGAGAACATATTTGGCCACTATAGGCAAAAACAGGGTTGCAACACCAACCCCAATGTAGCACAATTTATTTGTGGCCTGAAGCACATCTGCATAAGAAAACTCTTCAAGCTGTCAGAATACGAAAATGTCGAGGATGACGAATGTGACCTCTTCCAGGAGCAGCTCTCGCCATTCTCCCTCACCAGTGCGTCTCTTGTGGATAATTAGGAGTGTGCACAGCCACAGCCTGACGACTTTCCCGCTCTAGACGATCTCTCTGAACTTGCGACAAACGTTCACTCCCATATTATCGATGACTCCGCTGCATATTATGTAGCTGGTTTTCTCATCAAACACTTCTATCGGAATGCATGTGACGGTTGCAGTTGCCCACTGTTACTGAAAGACGACAGTGAGACGCTTAAGGGTACCCACCAGTATTTCACAATGCTCAAAGCATACCACGTCCCCAGCAAACGTTTTGGGAATCTCACTGTGCCATCAGAAGCAGCTTTTGCATACGTACAACAACTCGAATCTCACTTTCTTGCCATAATTGAGGCCACTGCACATCACCTGAAAGTGTGCGATGTTTTGTCAAGTGTTGGCGATTTTAATTTCTGCTCTGCTGGGTGTCGCGCGAAGTTTCTGAAAATGTTTTGCCGGGTTCGTTTATGTTGGCATGTGCGTTTTGTGAACCGAAACTTAGATAGGGTTAGGTTCCAGTCTTCAATCTCAGGCATACAGCTTGACAAGTTCAAAGGTTAGCAATTAGCGGCGGGTTTACACTAAAGTATTCGAGTTGAGCCGAATCCTGCAATAGCTTTGTTATGTTATTACTTCGTTACAGCAGACTCCATTATGGTCCTATATGCTTATATTCAGCTCAACTGGACTAGCCACTCCTTCGTTGCATACATTGTTTAGGTTACCCGCTATGAGGAGTAGGGACACCGTGTATTCGCTCGAAGTGATTTGCATAACCTTAAAAAGAATGTTGGGTATCCTGTCTGTATTTTTGTAGCAAATGCGGGCGAACTGTACACTTTACTGTGGCTCACTTGGTCACTGTGTATGCTTTATCTCTCCAGCCCAAGTAATATATCGATAACAAAACCGCTTGTTGAAATGTCTTCGAGCGGGTAAGGAACACAGTATGAAGTGGGCACGGTTCACGTTATCACGCTTTTCATATTTTAGCTTCTCATCAACCTCCTCATCTCGCCCATCAAAATTTTCAAAAGAATACTCAAACTTGTAGCGTTTGATGGGGCTGCGGACGCTGCCATTTTATTTTTATATAGCTTGTGAGTGATAACGTACGATGTAGAGCCTTTGTGAAAAATAATGAGCCACAGTGGTTTCCTTCTGCTATTTATTAGCCCTGTAATACCGCTCTCGTAGCACCAATTAAGGTCCACAATTCTGGATACGTGATGACTACGACATATTTTAGCTCGCAAGCGTCACAGCAACACCCAGACGCAAATCGCTTGGGATCTTAACTTTTTGATGAAGGCGACGCATAAGAAGAGCCGCAAGACCTGCCAGTGTTGTGGCATAAAGCTTGTCTTTCACGTAGTGAGCAAGCTGCAAAGCCCTACCTTTCTGAGGACAAGCAGGCATCAAGTCTGCTTTTTTTTCATTTTGGACTAGCTGTTCTTAAGCACAGCCAGCACACTGAACCTTTGCCTTTCTGCTATATTGTGTCGTGTGGTTTGTGTGTGCTCTTTTTTTATATGCATTACTTCGGTTAACCCCAGGCGTGATTCGCGACTTCATTGCTGTGTATATGTCACTTCTTCCTTCTTCATCAGCATTGTGCGCTGTGTTTTTGCCATAGATCCTTACTTAGCCACTGGCCCGGTGTGTCATACTTCACCAGCTTCTCGGCTTCTGCCAACTCTAGCGATGTGTGCGTTGTCTGTGTTCTCTCTGTATTTGTTACAATTTATTTGTAAGGCGAGATGCATTTGTTGTCTACCTTTGTCATATTGTGCTTTTTATATTCTCAGACTCTACCTTGCCTTTGAATAAAACATTACGGATACTCTGTCTCTTTGACTGATATATACATTGATCACTCGTTCCAAAAGAAAAACACAAGTGCGATGAATAAAACCGTAGTGAATTATCATTACCTGCATCTATTTTTATTATAACTTAATCGAAATAAAAATTACGACACGACCGATTCGCACGAACCACTGAACAAAACAAAACAGGGAATCGCTAAATCAAAACGACCTACAAAAACTATCCATTTGGGCGATGAATAGTGGTCTGAAATCATGAACTTTCGTCATAGCCAAACGTCGGTTATGCAAAGTAATTCAAAATTTGCGCCAGTGAAACCGAAACAGGAAGCGCACGCCACTTGCTCTCACCAACCACTAGGTGTGCTAGAATCGATTGGGCCGCTGGGGTCTACGGGAGTGTCCACTCTTAACCTTTAATTCTTTATGGCACACGGTTCATTCACCTGTGGACGATTGGTGAGAACGGGTCATGTTCGGTCGGAAGATGATCGACCCATAGGAAACGCAGTGCGTCCCTGTCGTCTAGGCGAATGCTAATGTGAAGGCAGGCCTTCTTGATGTCAGCCGCAATGATGATTGAATGCATTTTGAAGCTGAGGAGCAGCTTAAGTAAGTCGGCGTCATCTTAGGCCCCTTTATGAGCACGTTGTTGAGGGATGGTTGATCGGGAGCGTGAGATGACGCGTCGAAGACGACCCACAGCTTGGCGGTGACGGCATCTCAACGAATTACTTCACGATTAGACATGTAGTACGTGTTGGGCTTGGGTGTGAGATCTTCGTCCGGGATTCGTTACGGATGGTAGTCGTTAAAGTATGGCTTGATGGTGTCGTCATAACAAGCCAAAAGATCTGGTTGCTGTCAAAAGCGGCGTAGCTGCGTCAGGAACCGCTTTTGGCAAGAATGTGGTTGTTCTGCGCATTGTCTAAACTGGTCTCATGAATAAGGAGAGGAACTTTGTAGCGTTCTCCTATTTTAAAAATTCTCCTTTCGAATAGTTCGCGGGCCACGCTGTTGCCTTGGCTGCCGTCAGGGTTATCCTGATTGCCGAGACAGTCGAGTAGCCAGAAGTTGGTGATTCCCGCCTTCAAGGCGGCATCGCGCTCAGAGGCATCTTTGATAGCAATAAAGCGGGAGGTTGCACGCGTCCCAGATCCTTGGGTTTGGTTTTGTAGATAACCCTGAGTGGTCCATCCGGGACGAGCTTCCAACGCCGTTATCTGAGGGATCAGGCCTGTTATAGATCCGGTTGCAACTTCCCAGGAGAGGTCCAATCCTACTAGTACACTTACGTCGTCCTCGCGGAACGTCATCGTGTCTGGACGTGCACCGGCGGGGAGTATCTCTTTCCGTGTCATCATGGTTACGATTTCACCGTCAGCTGGCGGACTTGTCACCGGGCTGATTTATGGTATTGCCAGAGCTTCTATTGTGTTCTCGTTGCTGCCGTGTTTGCTCCGCAACGTCAACGCAACGCGTTCACAGGTGAAAGTCGCGGGCCGTTTACTTTGCCCGAAGGTAAACAAGCTGGGGCGCTCAGTGCCCTGAACAAGAAAATTCAAATCTCGAGCAACGTCCTGCCGAATGAACGAACGCTGGCTTCCTGTGTTGAGCAGGAGCTGAACCAGAACTGTTTTCGCTGGCGCAATAGCCCATGCTTTGCCAGTCTGCAGCAGTATGGCGTCAAAGTAGCGCCGATAGTTGAGACGGACGTCACCCGAGAAGGAGCGGTTGTGGACGCTGGTGTGGAATCTTGTCGCACCGACGTGTTGTTGGCACGCCATTGTTAATGTCGTACAGAGATGTCAGGTGTTCTCCCGTGCATCGGCGGCATTGCAGGGTTCTGGCATTGCGGGAAACATTGGCGAAATGGTCGCGTTTGCCGCAGCGAAAACATAGCTTCTCTTCGTGAATCCTCTTCCGCATCTCTTCCCGGGTTTTGGCACCAGAACGATGTATCAGAAACGAAGATGGAGACTTGGATCAGATAGTCTGGCTACATCGAAGATCAGAGAAACAAGTGAATGAGCCAGCGCCCCAGGGTCGCGCTCGTGCCTGCCACCCCTACTTTATTTACAAGACCAAGCTGATGTTGCTGGCAATAGCTTCTAAACCGCTTTTCGCCCGAGCTTTCGTGACCTATTTATATAGACCTTGTTAGTACCCTTGCGCAGGAAAGCATTCTGGACCCGGCGAATCTACCCGTAGTAAGGAGAAGTTGCATACCAACCTCCACATTCTTGAATACTTCAACGCCACTCCGAAAAACCTTCATTGTTTTACTGAGTGGACGTGCGGCTGTCGGTGAAATTTAGGGCACAGAATGCTTCAAAATCTCACTGGCGTAGTCTATGTGTTAGAAGAATTTTAGTATAAATGTTTGTTTTAAAAGAAAAATGATAAAACCCATTTTTTAAATAAGCGACCAAAGAAATTTTACAAGCAGTTTATGGGAAATCACGAGAAAAAATGCGTAGCATTGCTAATGAAAACAGGCAAGCAAACGTTGGTGGGGACAAAGGTGCGGACGAACGTAAGTGCAGGCAACTTTTCCGAGTAACAAAGCGAAAGCTTCATAACCACATTGCATAAGCGCAACCGCTATTGAAAAAAATTGTCCCCGTCTTTCATACGGGAGAAATGCAAGACGACATTGATTGATTTTCTACACGAAGATCTCTAAAACAGGACGTGGCTAGCATATTTTGTTTCTTTCTTGACACATTGCCACTGCGCGTTTTTTTCCGTGTGAGAAGGCCGTGTCACTATCACGGGTACCTCAAACTCCGTCTACTTCATTTGTGCGTTGGTCACGTAATCGCTTTTCCTTACGTTCGTCTCAGAAACTTTCTACTTACTTCACCCACAAATCACTAGCAGAACAGACAAAGCAAATTGTATGCAACGCTCATTATGCCCCGCAGCTATCACTTTTTGCAACGATGGGAAGCACGTGCAAATATGATTAATTCGTGCAGGAGTTCATGCGGACGAGTTCCGTCTCCACAAAGTATACACCGGCATACACACTTGAATCGGCGTACAAGGGAAGCATATGGCACTGGCACCGCACTCGGAACCACTTTCATGGTTTTGTTTGGCAAAGTCGAGACTCTGAATACTCTACTGCGGAAGACCGCTATGCTGTCCCTATCGCTGCCTACCGCAGAGAAATAGTGAAGATCCGCAACAGCGTTTAGCTTGTGGTATACAGTTTCCTGCAGCCTGAATGTGGGATGACAAAGTTTTTTATTTCTTTTGTTTATTTTGCGCAATTCTTCTGTCCCAGTTAAGTACTAGTTCACTATACACTCCCAACTGTTTTCCTTCTTGCTGTTATTCCTAGACCAAATTCTTTTCTCCAAACGACGCTACCCTGACATCATGGTTAAATAGCTACGCTGTTTAAAAATTGCTGCAGATCTACAAATGAATGCTGAACATGAAACGAAGCAGTGGACATCAGGACCGTGAATCTCGGCCTTCTTTTTTGTTCTGATTAACAGCCTTTTATTTTGTTCTGAATAAGCTTCGTCGGTGTTTTACGGTGTTGTGGCCTTTTTTGGATGCGGAAGCATCTTATGCTCGTGGCAGTGTCCGTTAAGCGGCGTCCGCAACCATACTGCGCTTGCGAAAGTCGTTGCTATATAGTTGCAGCCTCACCGCAACAGAGCAAGGGAAGGTTCGGAAAGCCGAACGTAAACGTAAGTGTCGGCAAGCAGTATATTCAAGCGCTTTGACAACCACCGTCACGTAAGTCGCCTTAGAAAAACGGAGTCTCGATGCGCACGCACCCCCCTACGGTGCTTTCGCAATCCATCATGATTTCGCTGTAGGGGAAGATGATGTGTAATTTTTTTTATCGTTAACAGTTTCTTCTGTAACATGCTTTGATGGATGAGTGTTTAAATGAGGGTGTTTTTACCATATTGTTGTCTGTTATTTTGTTCCTCGTTAATTTTTTGTTCGATGATATGATTTGATTGATGGGTTACCACCTTTCATGACCTTTGGTCATTCAGAGATGTTCCGTTTTGTTCAATTTTGTTGGCGTTGCCCTTTTTCGCTTTTGTGCTGTCGCCTTCTGTTTGGTTCCGGCAGAAAGCCTTTAATTTGTTGTGAACATTCGTTGAGTGTGGTCTTTTACTTTTTTGACTGAGCGCGCTATGTACGCTCAGTCAAGGCCGGGTAAGAGAGCCGCTCCTCTAGCCCGGCCATGGCTCAGGGACAGTATTGGCCGCTAAGGCCTCCACTAGAGAGGCCAGCACTGCGATCGTTTTGACGTCACAGATAGTATGCGTGCACTTGCCTTACTTGCATCGTCCCCCAGGGGTGCACTTGCATCGTCCCCCATGACTTCACCCGCTTTTAATAGCAATATTGCGTTGAAAATTAGACACGAGGGGGTCACCGGGGCACTGATTGGTAGTTTGATTGCCCGTATTATCAGGTCTTACCGCTTCTTCAAGCACTGAGCTTCAAACAAAGGGAAGCGCATGGTGTCCGCAGCAAAAGCTCAGAAAATGCGGTGTTCTAGCAGGCACACAGCCCGGCATCCTATGAGTGACGTCATCACGTGAGTGGCGCCCCGGTATGTCTTCGAGGCCCATTAACATTTCTCCCCTGCGCTTCGAGTAGGAACAATGGTGACGTCAGCCTCGACGACAACGGTCGGACGTTTTACTAACCGTAGATGCTTCGCCCCTAATATACATATCAGTAATCCGAACCTTAAACTCGGTGTTCCGTGCCCGTTCTGAGGCAACGGCCAGCTGCTGCATCCATCGCGTGGTCTCGCCATTGACACCGCACCACCCTTGCTGGGGGATGCCGGCGTCTTCGGCGGCGTACATCACCGAATGAAAAGGCGTCCGGCGGGCGAGAACTTGCGTGCCCCTTCGACGTAGAAGCGACCCCAGCGGGACTGAATGGAGCCTTCGAAGACACCTTTGTGGAGGCCACCGTACACGAGACTGGTGGGATCGCCTGCAAGATGAAATGAGCGACCGAGCTCTGCTTGTAGCCATCAGGATTTGTATTTAGTGTGCACTATTGTTCATACGAGGTGAGCGGGATTTTTAAGGCGAAAGTCTCAGACGCTTCACAAAACGTGAAAGTTAAATTGGAGAAACTCTGTAGTGGTGCGAATCAGCATACAAGAGATGAAAGCAATAAATAAAGAAATAAATAAATACATGAATAATAATAAGGAAAGGCGCACATAGAAAAAGTCTGTCGAAGACGCAGGTTTCCTTAAATGGCAGTACTGGATTCACAAGACATTCCACAAGAAACTCTTTACACACACACTCATATATTTTTACGCAAGAAACATTGTACATCGGACATGGTACATTAAAATGAAGGAATATACTGGCATTCACGCTCGAATGAATAGACTATATCGTAACTACATATTGAGGTCCGTAAAGCATTTTATTTGACGTAAACATAACAACATGATACCTGGTATGAAGTAGTGTCGCTAAAACTAGACGCTAACACACAGAACGAAGCAAAAATGAACGACCAGTAGCCCTTACGTTGTAGTTTGTTTTTCATTGTGTCTCTTGTGTTGATGCTATAATTGCCTCACATTTACTTCAAAGAAAAAAAAAGCGTGTAAAGCGAGTCCTTTCGGGTATTCCTGACGTGCCACGTATACTAATATCATAAAACAGGCACGTTGACTTTGTTGAGGGTTGTCCGCCACCGTAATGTTAAGTTGCTCGGCTGCTGACCCGAAGGTCACGGGCTTGATACAGGCCATGGGCGACGAATCTCGATGGGGGTGAATGGGTAGAGAGCCGGATATGTTCAAATTTACTCAGACCTGCAACTACCAAGCCTTTCACTGAAATTGTGGTTTTGAGTCGTAAAAAATTGGCCCTATTTCTGCAAATGCCATCTGCACTGTCGTCGAAAGACGATAGTCTTGCGTCTGGAGAGATGGAACAAAACGTTTGTTTGATGTTCTGCAGAAGAAAATCGGTCGCTGGTATTCTGGAAGCGCTTTGTTAGAGTGCCTCGAGCGTGAAGCAGGGTGAACGAGTGCATCAAGTCACGTCGCATGTGATACATGAGCGCTATCTGGCAGTTACCTTGCAAAACAAAACGCACGGCTTTGAGACGGGCGTGCGCTTCCGTCTCAGAAGTGATAAGGTGTAGAAAACAAGGTGACGGGTAGGTGCCAACACCATGTCGTCTTAGCAAAACGTTGGAAACACTTTCGTTTTCGTGCAAGCGTTGCATGGTCAGCGTCGCGTGATAAACGCTACGGTCCTTTGAATAACTTATGTCTGCCTTTTCTAGTAAAAGACGCACATTCCGAATATACGTGTTGTTATGGTTCTCTAGACATGCTCAATAATTGCTTTTTAATTGACAATCGCACAAGTTTAAACGCTGAATCTTGAGCAATATTGGTGGGCACTCCGGATGGGGTCGGCCGTTTGGGGAGTCCGCTGGTGCCGTTTAATGTGCGGTACCGTTAAACGTATTAAGGTCGTGGTTGTCTCGGCTACTGTACAGATCTCTGTAAAACTCCTCCGCTATTTTAACTATCCTATCCATATTGGTAGTTATTTGCCTTCTTTGTCCCTTAGTGCATACATCCGACTTTTGCCTATACCAAGTTTCCTCTTCAATGCTTTGACACTTCCTCCGATTTTCAGAGCGTGTTCAATTCTCTCCATGTTATACCTTCTTACATCGCATACCTTACGTCTATTAATCAACTTCGAAAGCTCTGCCAGTTCTATTTTGTCTGTTGTACTTGACACTTTCATGATTTGACGCTTCTTAATTAGGTTCTTCGTTTCTTGGGAAAGCTTGCCAGAAGCTTACTATAAGAACTAGCAGTAACCCAGATTACACCCCACCAGTAATGATAGAAGAAGTCAGAAAAGCTTTGGAGAGCATGCAAAGGGGCAAAGCTGCTGGTGAGGATCAGGTAACATCAGATTTGCTGAAAGATGGAGGACAGATTGTGTTAGAAGAACTAGCCACCCTGTTTCGAGGTGTCTCCTGACGGGAAGGGTACCAGAGTCTTGGAAGAACGCTAACATCATCTTAATACATAAGAAAGGAGATGACAAGGACTTGAAGAATTACAGGCCGATTAGCTTGCTCTCTGTAGTATACAAGCTATTTACAAAGGTAATTGCTAACAGAGTAAAGAAAACATTAGAATTCAATCAACCAAAGGAACAAGCAGGATTTCGAACAGGCTACTCAACAATTGACCACATTCATACTATCAATCAGGTATAGAGAAATGCTCAGAGTATAACCAACCACTATACATAGCCTTCATAGATTACGAGAAGGCGTTTGATTCAGTAGAAATATCAGCCGTCATGCAAAACTGCGGAATCAGGCGTAGATGAAGTATATATAACATTCTGGAAGAAATCTACAGGGGATCAACTGCTACCATAGTGCTTCATAAAGAAAGCAACAGAATACCAATCAAGAAGGGTGTAAGGCAGGGGACACAATTTCCCCAATGCTATTTACCGCGTGCTTACACGAGGTTTTCAGAAGCCTAGAATGGGAGCAGTTAGGGATAAGAGTCATGGAGAATACCTTAGTAACCTGCGCTTCGCCGATGACATTGCATTGCTGAGTAACTCGGGGGACGAATTGCAACTCATGATTACGGAGTTAGACAAGGAAAGCAGAAAGGTGGGTCCTTAAAATTAATCTGCAGAAAAACGAAAGTAATGTACACAACCTCGGCAAGGAGCAGCGCTTCGAGATAGGTAATAGTGCACTTGAGTTGTAAAAGACTATGTCTACTTAGGGCAGGTAATAACCGCAGAGCCTAACCACGAGATTGAAGTTAACTAGAAGAATAAGAATTGGGTGGAGCACATTCGGCAAGCACTCTCAAATTAATGACAGGTAGATTGCCACTATCCCTCAAGAAGGAAGGTATATAACAGCTGTATCTTGCCGGTATTAGTACGGAGCAGAACCTGGAGACTACAAAGAGGGTTGAGCTAAATTGAGGACGACGCAGCGAGCAATGGAAGAAAATGGTAGGTGTAACCTTAAGAGACAAGAAGAGAGCAGAGTGGATTAGGGAACAAACGGGGGTTAAGGATATCATAGCTGAATCAAGATGAAGAAATGGACATGGGCAGGGCATGTAGCGCTTAGACAGGATAACCGCTGGTCATTAAGGTAACTGACTGGATTCCAGAGAAGGGAAGCGGGTAGGGGAGACAGAAGGTTAGGTGGGCAGATGAGATTAGAATTTTACGGGTATAAATTGGCAGCAGCAAGCACAGACCGGGTTAACTGGCGGAACATGGAGAGGCCTTTGTCCGCAGTGGACGTAGTCAGGCTGATGATGATGATGATGACGACGTAAACGTGGAAAAACAGACAAAAAGCACAGACAGGCAGACCAAAATTTTGCGTCGAAGGTCGCAAGAAAGATACCGTCTTTAAACAGCAGGTATTATTAGATGCCATGCCGCTGTTTCACTAACGTGGTAACGCCGTACGTACGTGCATCCGTACGAACGTGCCGCAACGAGTTCCCCTTGCCGCAGGGTTGGAGCGGTGCCAAGTAGGTCCACCGCAGTTGCACGTTAACGTCACGCTGCATCGTACGATTTCCTCGAATGTACGCGCTGACGTCACTCTCTTCTCACCCGCTGCACGCTCGCTGCAGCGCCCGCAGCGGCCTGCTTCCTTGGGACTTGCTCGCTAGAGTCCGTGCTGAACGGTTGTGCGCCCTGCGATCTCGGCGCCAGCGTACCCTCTGTGAACGGCCCGCCGTCTACAAGCTCCCAGCGCATGTATCTTTCGCGAGTGGCCGCCGCGTCCTCAGACTCCTTCGACCATGTTCCCATCTCTCTTATCTCTTCACTCCTCTTTCTTCGCTCGTATGCATAGAGTGTTCTGTCTTTCAAAGCTTTGTTTTTCTACTGCTCTTTTTATCCGCCTATCCCACCCCCTACAAGGCACTGCGCCCTGTCGCCCACGAGGCAGACAGAAATTAGGTTACTTTTCATCTTCCTTCAAGAATCACTCACTCACTCCTCAAGCTCGCAACACACTTACCACTCGCTTCCCCCTCTCCCCCACCCGCAACGCTCGCCAGCACGTCGAGTGGAAACACTCTTTCGGCTCGTTTACCTGCGATGAAACTTACATGAAACCTAAATCGCTTCCGGTGTCTTTCAGTTTCAATGAACGTTTACTCGAGTAAACGTTACACCGAGTTTCGCTTCAAACTGTTCTTCCAGCACCCGCGTCGACGCCCGTTTCAACCATGCCATCAGGGTTCCCTTCAGTGTGATGGTTCATAATCTTACTATCCGTTGTAGCTCCCACGACCATTAGCAGTAGGTATAATTACTGCAAAATAGAGTGGATGGCCCTCTTTAAAAATTAACATTACAATCAGTACTATTGACATCCTTGATGTTTTCCTTGTTACGTTGTCTGTTAGTTCTCATTATCATTGTGTATGAAAAATTCGAGCTGTTAAATTTACACTTTTTCTTCATACACAGTCAAGGTCCTGTTCAGGCAGCTTGCCACCTTCAGGCAGGGGCACAGGCATAACTTTTTATTGCGGAGTGGGCACTTTCCCTCATTTTTTTTTTTGAGGGGGGGGGGGGCTCCTTGAAGTGATCATTTTAGCTATGTAGGCCACAGTGAAAACAAATTTCGCAGTGGATGTTGCACGGACCCAGTGTGAGTCTCTCCCCCTTGGCTTTGCCACTGCCTTCAGGTAGCATGCGAGGGATTATTGGTCAGCGGCCAGCTCGTAATAAGATCACATGCTACGTGTCGCCAACAGGCAAAAAAAGTGTTTCATACTCGCCGTAATCCTTATACTGAAGGCAGTGGCTGACTGACGCTCCCACGTTTAGACGTACTTCGGTGGACGGAGGGATGAGAGCTTTGGAGGTTTTATTCGAAGGTCGCAGGTTCGGTCCCTGCTGGCGGCAAGTTATCTTTTTGTCCGTGTTTCTTGCTTCAGATTCACACTAAAATTACATTTAATAATACCCCCAACACTTTCCTGGGCATGCACGACTGTCCTCTAATTCTCAATAATGTTGTGCCTAAAAAAAACCCTTAAGTTTACGCTTATTACCTCTACAGAGAGACGCATACGTGGAATGTTAGGACTACCCGAAATGAAGAAGGTGACCTTTTTTAGAAGGTGTTAAAGATACGTCAGCTACATCAATTGTCAGTAATGTAAACAGACGGAATATTTTACCGACGACTTCGCCGCTGTAGATGTGACCGATGTCTGGCTTCACCCTGCCGAACGTCGCAGTTTCAACGACGAGGTCCTTGTCAAATACGGCCGTGTCTGGTCTCAACTTCAGGTGGAATAACCTGCAAAGATAGGCTGTTTGATCAAAGACCGATAGTGTTACAGAATGAACCTTAATCAACGCGCAGTATGATCACAGCGAGCAGTGATATAATAAAGAACACGTTTATAAAAATGTGTATTTGGTTTTCGAAAACAAGAAGTTTCTTCGACTCCTTTGTGCATTTTCAGGGTTGGTAATAAGTTTATTTGTCTCGCCCAAATGAAAGGCGCTCACTTTAGAAAAAATAAATAAAACAATTGGTATAACTGAGTACCCCACCATGGCGCATCTATACGTGGAGCTGTCGCGGTCACTACTGTCGGAAATATCTCCGTAAATGCTAACGACATGCATTGCATGTCCAAGTGAGTTCCGTGGTACATTAGTTGCCGAACTCAAATTTATTTCTCTTTAACGCTGATGTTGTTCACCTACAAAATCGATAACAATGATCTGAGTGGTGACCTTTTTTATGTGGAACTATGGAATGAAACAGCCCATTCCGCCTATACATTCCCTTAATCGCTATTATACGCCGTTAACTTGAATCATTCTTCGATAGAGTGAAAACTTCAATAAGGGTGCGTCTTTTGGCTGAACAGATACAATCATAATAGGCAGTTAATACGCAACTTCTGAGCTCTATCTTCAGTGCAAATCATTAAGTATGTGGCCTGCTGTAGTTGTAGCCAGGGTCAGGCACCACTCTTAACGCATACTGAAAAACAACACGAAGAACTGCTAACCGGATGTCCTCTAGGTAATAACCATCGTTTGTTGTTGTACTTCTACAACATAAATACAGTGGTATCATAACGATCGTTATAATTACGATGGCACCATAATCGTGTTGCATTTGACTGTGAAGACAGACGCAATTAGAAGCAACAAACAATAAAGGACGTTGCGTTCCTGATTACTCAGCAGCCTCAGAAGACGCACACCGGGTCTGACGGTAATGAGTAACGATATTCAGTAAAATCAAGGAAGTTCAGAAAGAGTTTCGTTGGAGTGGAAATTACATCAAGAAAGTGAAGACAGGTCTCCGCCATATTTAAAAGGCATGATAAAACATTAAAGTGACCATGAAAAAAAGAAGTTTGTAATAATAAATTCACGTGCTACGTGACGCTAAACAGGCAGAAAAAAGTGTTCCACACTCGCCATCACAGCTACAATCCGTAAGCAAACGCTGGTCTGCTATCATCAGATAATTTTGAGAATGTCCCACTGTGGTACATGTGTTTTTGTGCATTTACCTTGATTGCACTGTAAGTAGAGAACTGTTTGGTATAATGTTGTCGTTTTAGAGGTTGTCATATATTGAGCTTTCACTCTGACGTAAATTGTTATTTGACCTTAGTGTCCTTTTATATGTAATCTTCTTTCCTTGGTCCCCTCAAGAAATCGAAAGCCTTGGCAAATTTATTCGAGGTTGTGTTACTAATACCCGTTCTGATAAAACGCTTTCGGCGGAAGCGATACTGATACAGCACTTTCACCGAATAGGCTAGCATCTACATTAGCAAAAGAGGAGAGCCATATCTCTAATCAGGGATCACTTTTAAAAGCGGTGTTTTTAAGAAAACCTTTAGGCAAATGCCGGTTGACACTGCTTCCAAGAAGCTGTGAAAGATTACACTCGAGCAATTTTCGCCTAAACCTCTTTTGCTTAAAGCCATAAAAAATCTCGGCCTCCGCCACTACAGCGGGGGTTTGCGACTAGATCAGCGGTATTTCAGCAGTGGCGTGAATCATAAGTAAGTCAGGGAAGTTCTACCCCCCCCCCCCCTCCCTGTGCTTAGCCTGGGGTAAGGTAAAAACATTTGCAAGTTACTTACGTTAAATGTAACTGAATGGCTTGACAGTTAGGTCTAGCGCATTCAGATTTTTCAATGCCTCTTTTTCTTATAGCATGTACCGGTGTTCAAAAGCCTTAATTTAGCTGGTGGGATTACTGAAGTTACTAGTACCACTTGATCGGTTTTCAGAGAAGACCCAATAGCACAATGAAAATACGCGAGTTAAAAACCCATGTTTGTGTATGACACGTGGTAATTTTTACATAAATGGCAAGAAAACAATATGGCCGTCATGACCATGTGTGTGTCCCTCCTGGTGATTTTATTCAATTTACGCCACTGCATCCACTTACACTTACACACTTACACACAAAATCCACTTACACACACATTACAAAATGCATGTGAGTCCCCTAGGGATGTCATCCATGCAGCCACAAAGTTGTTGATTTCATAACACGCCTATACCGTGTGAATTCATGCGAGAATGGATTTGTATTCATTAACTGAATGGGAGAACAGCATCAGCCTTTTGTCTGTTCCCCTGTTGTTAATATTCAGTCCTGCCAATTTGCCCAAATATGCACGTTTCATATTCGTTAGTTAATCTTACAAGCGAGTCCCCCATTCGTACTCGTAGCGGATACGTTGCTACACAACAGCAACCACAAACAAAAGAACAATCGCAAGTCATGGGGACACGCTTTTATGTACCTCGGCATTCTGTTTCTAGATGATATTTGAGTAACCTTTGATGCTATATGGCTGATCAGATGAGGTTTGTGCCTGAAACACCTTTAGATGTCATTAGTCGCTGTTGTTAATTGCCAGAGACATGTAATTTTTCTCGGCCAAACAGTGCGATTGGTGCACACGCAGATGTAATATAATTATGAGCTGCAACACTGATATTATAGGCCTGTCTCACTCACTTCGGTATGTTGTAAAATATTTGAACATATAGTGGCAAAAATATTCGGCAATATTTAGAACAAAATGAACTATTATGGCCCTTTCAGCATGGATTTCACGGTGGCCTTTCAACAGTCACACAACTCGTTGAAACTATACATGACTTGTGTAAGCTGTAGATGCCTGTATGCAAATTGATGTTATATGTATCAGATTTTCAAAGACGTTCGACAGAGTTTCACACCGTAAGCTGCTATTCAAGCTTCGCAATGTCGGTATTAGTGAGAATGTTCTCAGTTGGATCAGAGCATATCTAAGCAATCGACAACAAGCAGTTAGAGTGGGAGATGCTATGTCGGGAATCGGGAGGTGTATTCGGGAGTGCCTCAAGGATCTGTATTGGGCCCCTACTCATATCATCTTTATACATCAGATCATCATACTCATATCATCAGTGTTCCGAACCACCAGTAAAAATTAAGCTATTTGCAGATGACTGCCTAATCTATTGTCCGGTATCATGCAGAGAAGATCAAGTGAATATCAATCAGTGCTTACAAACCCTAAACTTATGGTGTTCGAAATGGGGTATGGAAATTAAGATTAAAAAATCCACTTACACGCACATTACAAAAAAGAAGGAAGTGCTTTCGTTTGGATATAACATTGGTGATAATATGCTGGTGAAAGTCTGTAATTTTAAATACTTGGGTGTAACTATAACAGATAAGTTGAGCTGGCGTCCTCATGTCGATACCATCTGTCAATCAGAATGTCAAAAATTGTGCTTCCTACGAAGGAAGTTAGGCCGAGCCACAAAAGATGTCAAGCTGCTTGCCTACAAAACTTATGTGTGTCCGAGATTAGAATACGTTAGCGCTGTGTGGAGCCCACACCAAAAGGTCTCAATAATAAATTAGAACGCATTCAGAGAATGTCAGCTCGCTTTATCTGCTCCAAATATCGAAGAAGGATTCTGTTACTGAAATGTAAAAGAATGTAACTTAGAATCGCTAGAATTAAGAGGCAGAAACAAAGGTTCAACTTCTTTTTCAGATCCTGCATGCCAGGGTTGAAAATAAACAGGATGATTATTGGAAGCATTCTACAAAAGGTTTCCAAGAACAACATGCACTACATTATACAACCAATACATGCTCGAACAGATATCTTCCGATTTTCCTTCTTCCGATGATATTATATGTCGAATGAATTACTGACGATATGGGCAAAGAATAATTTGAGTGATTTCGAGGTTGCTCTTGATAATGCATTTTGTTTGAGAATGAATAGTTATCAGTGTTAATTATGTGTTCCTTAGAATGTTTCATTGGTCATAGAGATCATGTTGTAATAATTGAGTGAAAAAGCATGTAACTGTGTTGCTTATATGATTATGCTATATGTTACAGAGTTCATCTTACGATTTTCAAATATTTAATTGTTGTGCAACTCAATTCTTCACCCTTTCTGTAATGACCCTCAAGTCAGTGTTAACAGTATGATAAAAAAATAAATAAATAAATAAACAATAATAAATAATGCAACAGTTCAATCTTAAAACGCTTGCTTTATAACCGCTATGCCGTTTCAGGTAAAAAAAATCAAATTTAGGCAAATATTACAATTTCCTTGCTTGCTTGCACATATATTTTGTTAGAGAAGCCATACAAACTACCACCATAATTCTATGTCCGAAGAAACACAGGCAATGAATGAGTAAAGGCAAGTTGCTTATAGTTTCGCAGCCTTAGAGTGCGCACAGTATAGGCGCAAACAATCCGCCCAGTTACACAACTGCTTGAACTGACAGAAATGGACTACTATGTATGCTCCAGTTTTGGGCAGTGAAAGACTTGCCTATTGAAGCCCTGGAAGCGGACGTAGACGTGGTGGTTCTGCTGTTGCAGCTGTGGCTGGATGCCGCCAAGTGATCGCCGCACGCGTACGTGGCCTCGGTGCACCGTTCGTGGCTCGTACGACAGGGGCTCGAAGTGGCGCACGAAACGGTTTAGACGGCGGGCTGCATACATGCGTGATTCAGAGAGCAAAAGAACCAAGTCGGGTTCCGCGGTACGTCATGACAAAGCAACATGTGAGCTATGAAGGCAGTGCGCTACTAATGTACGTCATTAAGATAGACATTCAAGCTACACATGGAGGCGCGAGCAATGGTAGCGACTCGCAACTTTCACGACCTATTGGTGGCGCTACTATACATTCAACATGGGGGTCGTTGAGATGATCGCCCTGAAATAGACGGTAGCGAAGAGTAGACTTTTGGCAAAGACTGCAATTCTTTGCGCTTCAGTAGCCCTTGGATGTATGTTTTGGAGAAAGTAGGAGCGCGCTAACAAACTATATTAAGTAAATAAATGCCTGGTAGCATATTGAAAAAATAAATATGCGCGAAATCGTAAATAACGCCTACACACAAACACTGTTCACATTGCTGGCTGTACGTAATCACGCGCAAAGCTGCACAAATTGCTGCAGATGTGAAGGTGATGGAAGCACTTCGCTGACGCCTCAGATGTGTAATGATGCGATAAACGTTTTCAAACTGGTCCTTTCAATTTGTTCTAGAAGCGGAACGCATCGAGCAGGTCAACTAAGCGCGATAACTGCAGACCTGAAGTTGCTGCTCTCGTACATAAAGTGGTTGCTGCATAGATTCACGGGCCTTAGGTTATTTACCTGCTAAATTAACCCTATTAACTCCTGATGGCTTTTTGGGGCGCTAATTTGAACGGGACGCTTAATTTTCCTCCGGTGTATATAGGCTGTGAGCGTCGAGGCTCGCAGTGAAATCAGTTGGCTTTTAAATGCGAAGCATTTCTTGGCGAACTACGGTGACTTAGAGCGTATCTATCGATCTATCTATCTATCTATCTATCTATCTATCTATCTATCTATCTATCTATCTATCTATCTATCTATCTATCTATCTATCTATCTATCTATCTATCTATCTATCTATCTATCTATCTATCTATCTATCTATCTATCTATCTATCTATCTATCTATCTATCTATCTATCTATCTATCTATCTGTCTATCTATCTATCTATCTATCTATCTATCTATCTATCTATCTATCTATCTATCTATCTATCTATCTATCTATCTATCTATCTATCTATCTATCTATCTATCTATCTATCTATCTATCTATCTATCTATCTATCTATCTAGCCGCCTACGACTTTAGCTCGTTTGGCCATTTGGATAATGCAATCAATACCAAACTTGGTGTGATATAGCATTACTGTATGACAAACATAACTGACTAGCCCACCATGAAATTCATTACATGTATGTCATAAATGTCATGATTTACATGTCATTGTCTTGCTGCTCTTGCGCTGGTTTCGTTCAGTTGGCATGTTGCAAAACTGGTATGGTATGGCATGATTGCATGGCGAACACAAGCAACAGACCCTAACATTAAAATTATGACATGCGTGTCATGTAACAACATGACTACATGCCACACTCATGATGTGCTCGAGGGCAGTTTCGCTAGCTTTGCATATACCAAAGTAGTTATTACGAAACGTGAATGGATGACGAAAGTATGTGACTGGTGCAAACATGACAATCATGAGATGCAGTGTCATGTAACAACATGACTACATGTCATGTTCATGGCACGCTCGCGGCTGTTTCGCTAGCTTCTCATGAATCGATTTCGGCAATACGAGACGCGAATGGACAACGAAGGTATGATACTGGTGCAAACACGATAATCATGATATGCGTGTCCTGTCACAACGAGACTACGTCCCGCACTCATGTTGCGCCCGCGGCCATTTCGCTACCTTCAGATATGCCAAAATTTGGTATTACGTCACGTGAATGGATGGCGAAGGTATGTGACTGGTGATACATGATAATCATGAGATGCGTGTTTTGTAAGAACATTAATACACGCCACACTCAAGGCGCCAATACACTTCGGCGTGAGCTCGTGCTCGTGCGCTCCGGCGTTCGTTTTATCGCGTACGCCGGCGATGCCACAACAGGCGCCAATATTCCCCCTTGTAGAGAACAGTGGATCTGCCCACTGTCCTTCATTGTGGATCTGCATGCCATACACTCGCAGGCACACGCTGCGCTGCGTTGCTTTGACGCATGTACGTTTGAGCACACACAGCGTCTCTCCAGTCCTGAAGACAGGCAGACGCGGTGCTGTCTAAGTAACGTCGTTGGCGCGAAATGCAGCATGTCGCATTTCGCGCCGCTTGACACTGGGCCGCGCTGACGGACGCTCGTTGCGCTGGTTGCGCCTGGCGTCACACTATAAAGTGGCCGCGTTTTGCTAGCGTGGCGTCGCTGCGCCACACCTTCGCGTGCGTGAACGTTGCGTCGGAGTGTATCGGGCCCTTCATGATGCGCTCGCCAGTTGTTGCGCTAGCTCCATATGTACCAAATTTGATATCACGGGAAATGAATGGACGATGAAGGTAAATGATACGTCCAAACCGGATATTCATAATAGGCGTTTCATGTAAAACATGATTACATGCTATGGTCACAGCACGGTCGTGGCCGTTTCGTTAGCTCCATATATACAGTGTTGGTACCAGGCTACGTTATTAGATGGCGAAGGTAAATGAAACGTCCAAACATGATAATCATGACATAGAAGTAATTTACGGTATATTTTACCTGCACCTCCTAACGTTGTACTGATTTCAAAGTGACTCATCACCCTCCCTCATTCGTGCTTCGCATATCATCGATTCCCACTGTACGTGGGATCTGTCATTTTTTCTTTTTCTTTCTATTTTCTCTTTAACTTGGGAAACTCGAAGGGCTACAGTAACATTGAGACCTTTCACGACGTTGAAAAAAGAGCCCTAAATCGTGAAAACAAGCTGAAGCCTCTGCTGTTTGAAACAGGTTCAAAAGTGCAATCATTTCAACAGAGCTTTTGGCCGCCACCACTCAGCGGTGCCACGATACGTGGAAGTTGCGAATACTACGGACAACTAAACGCCTATAGGCTAGAATACGAGGCTTACAGCAACCAAACTACACGGCTCACTGAAACTTGGCATACCACATTTTAAACACACGACATGAGAGACCTATACACAAAAGTGAACAGCGTATAGGCAATAAAAAACGCGCCAGGAACCTTGGCCAATCTGAATGAAGTGATAAGACCTTCAGCAAAACCATTACGGAAATTATTAAACATAGACATCACTATGTCATACACGTACCCCCGGTAGCAGTCTGCGAGAAGCTGCCGAACATTAGTAGAAGCACTGAAAGACGCCAGCACGTCATCTTGCAGAATGTAGGACTGGCAGAAAGCACGGAACACGGGAGCTTCTGGCAATGACCTTGCGCGTGACACGCGTTCGCACGAGTCACGCTCTTCTCTTTGTACGCCAGTAAAGTATGGTGCATACCCACTGAGGGGTGGGGGGTAGGAAAAGGCTCAGAATTGAGTGGATTTATGAAATATTGTTCGCAATGGTATGTTTGTTCTCGTGTGTACTCGGCTAGTGTGACGAAATATGCGGAAAAAGAAGAGAAGCATCTTTTTTCTTTGTTCACATACTACGCTACTACTACTACTACTACTACTACTACTACTACTACTACTACTACTACTACTACTACTATACTCCTACTATACTATACTACTCCACTACTACTAACTTTCACTGTATGTGAAACATGTGAGGCGAAAGGTTCTCTGAGAACACAGGGAAATGAACAGACATGCTATGGTAGCCTATTAAGTGTAAATGTTGTTTCAAGAAAGCTCTCCGGAAATACTGTAAATTAATTAATATGATATATTTATATGCAGCTTTCATAACTACTTTTCATAACTACTAAGCGGACATTTTAAGCTGAGTAGGACCACAAGTTACGACAGGAAAGTGAGTAAAGTTAATCCCCACAATAAGGTAGGTCAACGTAATAACTGTGAATACATCATTATCCAGTAAATTCGAGGGTGATCATTCGCCCAGAATATGCCTTACTGCTGGAAAAGTCAACACCAGCGCTCCTCGAATGGGATCGGCAGTGCTACAGTTCACTTGCCGAGCTGAGGAGGGGAAAGAGAGGGGGAGAGACCCTGCTTGACAAATGGAGGGGTGCATCACGTATGTAAACACATAAACACTTTCAGGTTTTACGTTCGGCACGAGCTCGCGTCCTGTTTCTGCAAAAGTGAAGTGAGGAGGAAGAGAAGGAAAATCAAAAGGGGAGAGGATAACCATAGCTTTTGTTGTGCTGTATAGTACAGTAAAGAGACGAAAAAAGAAGCGAAAGGGAAGATGGGAAAATGGAAGATGAAAGGTCAATATCTACGCTGCTTCCCCAGTCTTCACCGCACTAATGGGAAGATTAATTTATATTCTAAG
Source organism: Rhipicephalus microplus (assembly GCF_013339725.1). Taxonomy (NCBI): domain Eukaryota; kingdom Metazoa; phylum Arthropoda; class Arachnida; order Ixodida; family Ixodidae; genus Rhipicephalus; species Rhipicephalus microplus. Next base: position 15,547 of record NW_023610946.1, on the reverse strand, counting down.
TAAGACCGGTATATAGTACCAGGTTATAGGCTACACTGTGAGACAATTCACTTATCTTGTGTGCAGTCGAGTTTTTTCAGCTCTCTTAGGTTTTTTCCTAATTACGTTGCCTGCAAACGTTCTCGTACGCTATCATGAGGGTTTACGTCGCAATACAAGCTTGAATTTTAGAATATTTTGGTATGTTTTGTTATTCATAATCAATTCTTTTGCCTTCGTCCTTTTGCCTGATTTCGTTGCGTATTTGCTTCCATCTACGAGCGTGTAGTAAGCGTAGAGTTTTTCCTACCCACCTAAATTTCGTGGGTTTGGACATTGAATATCGCGTTGCGCACCCGTCCCGATTTTCTGGGGATCGTCAATATGGACGTACGCAAGTTTTGCTCAGGAGAAAAACAAGTACTTCATCGTGGTGAAAATATGAGTCCAATCTCTTGAGTGGGCATCGCCTGTATTGAACTCACTCCAAGCCCTATAAACCGGGTGAGCAGTGGCATCATTTTGGGCCGACGTTATCACAGTGTTTCGCACGCCTCGAGAGGGCGCCGTAAACGCCGTTTAATAAAGATGCATATACGTACTTTACGTGGCCATTACGCGGTCTGTTGGTACTCTCGACCATGGACTTTCCTTAAAAAAAATCTGGCGTCCTCTTTTCAACTTAGTATGAGTACGCGCGTATAAGTGAGAAGGCTGGGGTAGATGACTGTTCCAGCGAGTGAGTGAGGGAGTGGGTCAGTGAGTGAGTCAGTGCAATTGTAATTTTTTTTCTGACAGAAGTGCGTCAAACACTAATTGACGCTTATTTACTTTATATGCATCTGAATGGTAGCCGCTTAGCCGCATGTGCTGTTACCAGTAGAATTTGATTGTAAAAAACGTGGCACTATGGTAAGTATGTTTAGCAAAAATATGTCGCCATCTACCCAGGGAGCAGAAACCTGACTTCTTGGGCAGATGTCAGCGAATTCTGACTAGTTTTAACTAGTGCGTAGAAAGCGCAACTCAAGCGTATAACACAACAGTTAAACAGCTGTAATGTCGCAATATTGTGAAAACTTTATACAATTATTCCTTGCGCTCGCGCTTTTTTGACAATAATTAAAAATGCGCAAAGACACCACGATACTTGTTTTTGACCAGGTGCATAGACATATGAGATATCGAAAGCTTATAATTCAGATAATACAGTCTTATATGTTATCTTAATCAATAACGCGGCACAACTATTACGGGCTTCCTTCTCCACGTTCCAAGCTATAGCGCATGCAGCCAGAAGAAGTCTACTCTTCGATATATGTTCCCGTTTTACGAAGGGTACCGTCGATGTGCCGGACATTTAAATAGAAGCACCAGCGGGAATTTCTCGGTGACCGTATGCTCTTAATTTGGAAAACGTTGGTATTTCGGAGATGGTAGGCTTGCGACTGCGAGCGATGCCGGATTGATCTGAGCTAGGAGACAGTTGTCGTGAATTTTATTTCAGACCAGGCACAAAAGAAGGGTTATACTTTTGTGCATTTGCAAGAGCCTGTGCGAAAATGGAAGAACACACCGAAGCATACGTAGTCACCTTCAGGGTAGTAAATGCCTAGAGCGATATATAAATTAGACGCCGAGATTAAGCAAAATGATCGTCGCGTTGGTTATGATAGATACATTTCCAAAAGAAAGACTCGAAATTTCAGGAATGGCACTCTGTTAATTAAAGAGTTGGGAAATATTAAGATCTAGGGTATTGCGTCTATAAACCATGATAAAATTGGGAAAACGAATCAACGAACTAGAAAAAAACAAACAAACTTGCAATGTGTGAGCAGATAAGTGAGGAGCACAACAAAAGCAAGAAGATCAGCTAAACGATGTCCGGACTGCTACCCTACATGTAAGGAGGGTACGAAGCAGTAGGAGGGAAACGGATGTGAATACAAGTCTAAAAAAAAAAAAAACCCTCAGAATCCACATGGCTGGACGCTGAACCATACATTCACTTATAGCTGCAGAATAGCATCTCACGTCACTGCTGGGTCACTTTCTCGCACACTATACTTTCAAAACACAGCGTTTCTGCAAAGAATCACTTAAATTAGTTGCCTTTAAATTCCAATAAAGGGCATCGTAGATTATGTCGTGTTATGTTATGTTATGGTATGGAATGGTATGGCATGGTATGGTATGACACGGTAAAATTTTATTGGGTCCTGAAGCCAAGGGCTCATGCGGCCGCTCCCACTTTGGGACAGGTACATGTTAAGCCTTGCTGCCACATCATGGCCCTCTGGACAGCTCTGAATTCATCTCGAAGTGAATCGTTGTGTAGCGTCTCTAAGTACCACGTTCGTTCTTTGGTACAGTCCGTGTGTTACACAGCGTGGCTCCATGGCATACTTTCTAAAAAGATTAAGTGATCACATTTGTAACATTGGATGTTTATGCCATAGTTTATATTGATAATTTTGAATGTAGCCATGTTGAGCACGTGACTATTAGATATAGCCGCAGTGTAAAAGGCTGCCCTCGAGTGCGCTTAGAGCGTGGCAGCGGAAACTGCCTAACAGTTACACGCAGTGCGGATGGGTTTTATTTCTTGAGCGCCCTCTCATAGCACAGTGTAGAAGACACATTGCAGATATTGGCTTCAACTGGATCTTGAAAGATGGGTTTAAATGCGAACTGTATGTTGTGTTTATTTGACATTCTTTATGTGCAGAAAACTTTCTTGAGTCTACATTGTTATAGTGATGTGCTGTAACCCTTCTTAATTGGAGCGACCTTGTTCATATGATTTAACACGTATCACATCCTCGTATGTATGACCTTACTTGTTTTCTAATAATTGACAATCTTAATTTATTGACTCATGTCTTCTTGCAGGTGTTACAGGTCGCCACCTTGCGTTGTTGAGTATATACTTACACCTATGTATCACGCTATTGCAAAGCATGGTTTATAGCCAGGCCTGCTTCATTCATCATGATATCTGAGGTTGTTTTATCGTGATCGCTTCGCAATTTATTTTTTATTACGAAAACCGTGATGGATGTTTTGGAGAATTTTAATTCAAGCAAATAATACACGCAGCAAACACACCTAGCGCGACCTGAAGGAGAAACTAGGCTGTGTTATAATGTCCCAGCTGTCGATGCAACTGAAAATTGGCTCGACTAACGCAGTGCTCTGCAGACATTTATTAGTACTTTGTAACACGCTATGCACGAAGCAGGCATGTACAAATAGTGATGCGAGCTGTGCATCAACTTAGTTTACTTTTTTTGTGCCACGCGACGGAGTGGTTCAGACGTTGCACTGCGCGAATCATACGAAGCGTGAGAATAGTTCTAAGATTTCCAGTTATGTGTTTTGTCTCCTGAGCTATAAAGCAATGGTTCTATGGCTCTTCGCCTTGATGGTTCAGTCGTTACGGTGCTCGGCTGCTGAACCGAAAGTAGCAGATTGCATTCCGGCTACGGCGGTAGCATTTTCATGAAGACAAACTGTTAGAGACCCACGCATGTACTAGGCGATACCACTACACGATAGAGGGCATCGGGCTGTCTAAACTTCTACAGGTGTCCAACACGGCGTGCCCGAAAATCGCATCTTGGTTTTGGCACGTAAAATCATCGATATGACTGTGGCTCTACGGCCGCAAACGTCTGAATAAGGCGTGTTTTGTACTTGCAAAAAGTGCAGAACCATGTTATTTGTTGAATAGTATATTGAGGCAGAGGACGGCTCTGTTGGGCAACCTGTGTGTGTTGTTTTGCTGTACCGTTCATGGAGATAAGCAGCTGGACCTTCTTTCCCACGATAACGAGATTACGATAAGGGACTGCGTGTGCCGTATATAATCCACTTGTTCAGAAGTTTATCTAGTGTACCATTTTATTTTCTGTGGTTGCCTCGTGTATAGGGTTAACGATATGTATTCCTTCGACGTATAGACAACTGTCCGTTATTGAAATAGATTATAAATATGAAACAATGCTATACTTGGGTTTCTGTAAGCGCGCTTGCGGCGCTTGCATTCGCGCCGAGATAACATTACGATAAAAGACGACGCGTGCTATGCTAGCCTAACACGCTCAGAGAAACGTCTTGCTCGTACTTTTGCGGTTGTTTACTCTTCTATACGTTTATCTATGCATTGTTTAACTGTGTTTATTTGTACTGTACTCATAGCTTAAAGCGGAAAACTTAGGTATAAATAGTTCACGTATTTTTGTTTCCAGCATGATCACTTCTTGTCATGTAATCATAAATTTGACTCGAGAACTTACATTTACATTACACGGACAGATTTGTAGCGACATGTCGCAGTTCATTGATCTCAGGAAATCAATAAGGGTAACCGCGAGATGAAAAAAAATAACGTGGTTCAACTCACGAAAACTGTACGGTTATGGAAATTTATGGTTGGAAGACAGTACAGCACTCATACTTGTTTTACTGTTCTTGTAATGACTTTATATGCTTTCTTAGTTTGTGAGTGAGCCTTCCTGGATCACGTGCACGCAGTTTGAGGACAGCTAACTAAATGCTGTCCTCGTCGATTAAGCCTCGTCGATTACGTGGTTTTGAGACTTCAATGCCTAACCGTTCTCGGGCCACTGACATGCCTTCCTTCGTAGTTCACCTGTGATGTAATGCCTTGCGTGTTATATAAATGGGCTGATCCTGAAAATAGCGCATCGCGGAGAACTCTTACAGCTTTATAGTTTACAGTAATAAATTGCGTACTTATACCATACGGTCTATAGAGAATCGGCTTAAATTCTTCCAGCTGAACTTAGCGCTGGTTAATAATCTCGTGGTGTTGCGAAAACGAAGGCTGCTGCCAGCTAACTTAATGTCCACGGAAATGCATGAGCGTGTAATTTCGAGTAACATTGCGTAAATCACCACCACTGTCGACTTGTATTGGCTGAATTACGGCTTATGGCGGTTAGGGTTGGCGAGCAGTGCTCGCTAATGGTGGCTAAATAGTGGCTGATTAGCACTAGTGCTAGCTCAGTGATGGTTATCATTGATTATTATTGGGTGAATGGTAACGCTGGCTCTACTATTGACTAAATATCAGCTAATGTCGTCTAGAGCTGGTGTCACAGAACGAGCGCTCAAAAAGAGCGCGCCGCCCACTCCTCGCGACGAAATGCCGGAGTGACGCCGCGAGGTCAACGATAAAAAAAAAAGAAAACAAGCTCCCCGGGCACGCTTCCTCTTCCCGCGGAAGCGTGGCTTCGCCGACGAACCTCCTTACCCCACAACGGCGGCCGAGCAAGCACTCGATTTTTCTAGATGGAAAGAGCCGTGGTCATACCGAGTTGAGTCATCCGCCGCGGAGGGCATTCCAACCGTCTCGCCCTCTCCCCAGCCTTCGCTGCGTATCGTGCCGACGAAATGACGAGAACCTTCTGGAATCTCGCGCGGAAGGTATTTAATCGAGCAGCCGAGACGAGAGAGCAGGAGAAGACGGAAGTTAGCGCCAGAGTGCGTAGGATTCCGCCGTGTAGTCGGCGAAGGTTTTGTCCGTAGGGACAAAGCAGGAGAAGACGTGAGGTTTCCTGGAAGAGAAACTTTGAAGGAGAAGACGGAAGTTAGCGCCAGAGCGCGTAGGGTATACCGCCGTGTAGTCGGCGAAGGTTTTGTCCGTAGAGACAAAGCGGAGAAGAAGAAGATTTCCACCTGAGGGGTGAAGGCTCGAGCTACAGGCAAGAGCGTGTGTTTACCGCTATCGAGCGAAGACGCGTGGCAACGGCTGCGTGTGAGAAGCCGACGTGTTTCCGGCGAAGAAGTTTGAAGCTTGGAGAGTGGCCAATTGTAGACGCGAGGTTTTCCTGGAAGAGAAGCTTCGGCGAGGTTTCCTGGAAGAGAAACTTCGAGGGCAGCGGAACGACAACAACGCTGGACTTTGAGTGAGTGATTCTCGGAAGAGTATCATCTAGACTTTTGTTCCAAGAACTTTGGACTGAATAGGTTTTCTATCTCTTTAGTCTTTAAGTGTCTTGGTTGTTCAATGCATGCGACTGCATTGTAGTGCGTATTGTTGTCTTTGTCCGTTGTTTCGAGTGTGGCTGATTGTACTGTGTAGTACGTTGTTTGATTGGTGACATATTGTATGCAACTATTGTGGAGTGTGCATTCTTGTGTATTGTTTTCGATCTGCATTATTGAGAATATAATTTTGTTTGTTTATCAACTCTCGGCTCTGACTTGCTCTTTGGGCCACAGCCGGCATCCGCTGGCGCGCCAAAAAGGACCACTTCTAAATTGTTCACGCTTTCGTGGTGCGGTTCGGGGGGCCGATACTTCGACCCTTGGAATTAGCCCGGCGATCACCTCCCTAATTAATGGGACTTGTGACAGCTGGATAAATATATGTTTAAAAGATGGCTATAGCTAACTGATCAGTGCTAGTATCAGCTAGTACTGGCCGAGGTTGTTGGTTAACGAACATAATTCAAATGTCTGTGAACTGTCACACAACGCAGCAGAAAGTTCTTGTTATTTCACTATTTTGCTTAAAGAGTTTCCCCCTTAGCGGTAAAACTTTTTCATTTTGTAATAGAGAAACGAATTAGCATGGAAAAACCGGCTTTGCGGTGCCTTAAACACAAACATTCAGAATACGATTTTCGTCTCCTCCGGTATGGTCGGTGACCAGCGGAGATTCTAAATTTTAGAATAATGAAAAAAAGACACAGCATGTACTTGAGGTGAATGATGACGTGAGGGGTGAAGCGGACGTACGGATGCACGCATGGATAGATGGACGTACGCACGGACGAATGAACGGACGCATGGACAGACGGGTGGACGAACGTCCATACGGAAGCGCAGACGGACTGATGGATGCTTAGCCCCACCCATCATCATTTACTCCGTGTATACGCTGTGACCATGTTTTATTGACATGCAATGCAATGCAATTGGCTACTACGACGACGCGGGACATACGATCTACGGCGTAAAGGGCTGTGCCCCTAAAAGACTCGCCGAAGCATTTGACAGTAGATGAACATGCACATGCCGGTTTCAGCGAGTGATGATGATGATGATGATGATGAACCTTCAGCTTTGCGTGCACTCGCCCACAAAGGGGGATCGGCCAAGAACCGGGCGGCAGGATCATCAAGTGTGCTAATTAAGGCATTCAGGTAGTCTCGTAGCCGTAAATAATAACAATAGGCTAACAGGGTAATCTCTTTGTTGCCCTTATGTACTCGCACACAGCAGAGAAAACCTCCCTGTGGCTATAACCTAATGTAATCCCTCCGAAGGATAACATTAGTTCCACGTTTATTTTGAAACCTAGCTTCTCAATTGGTTCGACCAGGTATCTTTTCCATTGATAAGCATAACGTTGACAGGATAAAAAGAAATGATCTATTGATTCTGATTCCTTGCAAAAGAGACACAACAGAGATGCTGTTAGTCCAGCTTTATGTAGGTAGTAATTCAGATGCGGAATTCTGCATCGTAATCTGGTGATTGTAATTTCTAACTGCCGAGATACACACCACTGTTTGTTCCAGCAATATCTTAGATGTACGAAGTCTCTGACTTTATCCAATGATAATTTTCTATTTCTTTGTGCAAACAAGCCTTTCTATATCTTCTTATGTAATCAGCGAGTGCGTTCTGCAAGAAACAATTTCTAGTGATTTTCCTTTTTTCGGAAAATGAGATGCATCACCATACAGCGTATAAGCCCGCTCGTTTTATCCAAGTATTTTTTTTCGCTATCTTTTCTTGCCTTTTTCACGAAGGTTGCTGGTCAACGTCAGCCGAGCGCCGCGAATACTGCCCGCACGTATTGCTCTATGTCACAAAAAAGTAAATAAAGAAATTCTAGACCAAAAGCGCTCCTGAGCGTGGCCACGGGCTGAATGAAAAAACAACCTTGTTTTTTAGCCAGCGGCTGCGGCACTGCTACACTGCCTGGTGCGGCGCACCGATCGATCGGTGTTCTGGGCGAGATAAGTGAGGCGAGCCTTGCGATTTGACCACCTACGCGGAGCACGTTGAAACATACATCTGCTAGCTGTGGGCGCTGACTTGTCCACACTGTTGCTGATAGCACTGGTGGCGCTGAAGCAAACGGGAGACTCACCGAGTACATGGAGACGTCACAGCGCGGTCGTTGGCATCTTTGTGACATCGTTTTGGTTTCATTTCCGCTGAAGGGGCTTAACCATCTTATGATTTAAAGAGAATAGTCTTTCTTGGGGTACTTCGACGCAAAAATTTGGTCTGTCTCTGTGTGTGTGTGTGTGTGTGTGTGTGTGTGCGTGTGTGTGCGTGTGTGCGTGTGTGCGTGCGTGTGTGTGTGTGTGTGTGTGTGTGTGTGTGTGTGTGTGTGTACATTAGTCTGTTTGTCTGCCGTAACAATACCGGCTGTGAACGATATCCCAAACGGCCAACCCCATCCGCAGCACGCACCAATATTGCTCAAAGTTTAAGCTTTGATACTTGTGTGCAACTGTGAGTTGAAAATCAATTATTGCGCATATCTGAGGCACCATAACAGCACTTCAGTTTTCTGTATGTGTGTGTTTGCACTAGGGAAGGCATACACCAGAAGAATGGGTAGTTGGGCAAGTTGAAACTGATTCATTAGTGTACTGCGCAAAAAACGAGACGGAAACACGAAGTAGAGAAAAAGGACAGACAAGCGCAGACTATCAACTAAATGCTTATTGCAAGACCAATACAACATATAAAGGAAAGAATAAAAAGCAAGGGAGAGCAAAGAGGGTGGAGAAAAAATTGTGAGGAGCCAAATCAAGAATAACTTGGCAACATCAGGAAAGCACGCACGTCATGCAAAACCTAGATAGGTCAACTATTTTCGTGTATGGTCACAGAGGGAACTCTGTGTTTCCTCCGTGAACGCAAGGTATACGTAAGTACTTCGGTAGAGTTTGTCACACTGCGCTGACAACGCAACGCTGCGCTCAAAAAGGCAAGTGTTTCCAACGCTTTGCTAAGAGGACACTGTTGGGAAACATTCCCGTTGCTTTGCGTTCTACACCTTATCGCCTCCGAAACAGGCGCGCACGCCTCCCTTCGTTTTCGAAGAAAACTGCCAGATAGCGCTGGTGTCTAACGTGCATCAATGCGCTCGTTCGCTTTCGCTGCACGGATTGAAGCTCTCTAACTCAGCGCCTCCAGAATACAACTCACCAATTTTCTCGCGAAGAACATCAAGTAAACGTTTTGTTCACTTTCTCCAAACGCAAAACTGTCGTATTTCGACGACATTTGCAGTAGAACATGCAGATGCGGGGCCAACAGACAGAATGAAAGGAGAACAAAGAGCCCCGAACCATGCTGAAGGAAGATAGCGAGCTGAAGTCAAGAGAACCATGCGACACCGGGGAGCTGGCAAATGCCGGAGCAAATCCGAAAAAAGATTCACCGCAGATGGGTCAAAAGCCGAAGCCCGACCCAGCCAACCAAGCATCGAAGCTGAAGTCTGGAAAAGAGGACACTGACATCGTGCATATAGTGGCTTTCCTCAAGTCAAGCCAGTCAAGATGGCCGGAAAGTCCAACATTTCCTTGAATGTTTCAGGATATGAACCGGCGAAGTTCTGCGTGCCATGAAGAAGTTGACCTTCCAGTATGTAGGTGTAGCTGCTTTCTTGTGTTGTTTCTGCTTCTTTTTTATCTTGTTTCCTTCGTGGGTCATTTATCAAGTATTTAATATAGGAGGATGACTGAACGACTGTATGTGAAGTCAGGCAAGAAAATTCTCGGGACAGTCTTAACGAGGACGTTAGGCGTTGCAGGATGGCCAAATGTTGGAAATGCGCGTGACCTTCCGTGGACAGTGAAGAAAGACGCCGACGTTGAGGAGAGACATTCGTGCAATGTGGGCTGTGTTGAGTTAAGTAGCCTGGGTGGCGTTCGTAGCCTGTGTGGCTTGTGTTTTCTTGAGAGTTAAGCAAATCCTTCCTTTTCCACAACACCTCGGGTGCTTGAAAGACGCCGTAAGACAACACATGGATCCAATGAGGGATCCCTGTTGCGGAAAAGTAGATGCTGCTGGCCAATTATCAAGTCAAGGTGCACCTTCGGAATAGAACAACTCCTTGAATGGGTCACGCAACGCGCAGCTGACTACAGCCCGTTAGCTAAAGATACGATGGGACTACTCCCTCCCACCTGGCTTCTGTAAGGGCTGGTTTGATTGGTATGTAGGGTTTAACGTCCCAAAGCCACCATATGATTATGAGAGACGCCGTAGTGGAGGGCTCCGGAAATTTAGACCACCTGGGGTTCTTTAACGTGCACCTTAATCTGAGCACAAGGGCCTACAACATTTCTGGCTCCATCGGAAATGCTGCTGCCACCGCCGGGATTCGAACCCGCGACCTTAGCCACTAGACCACCGCAGTGGGGCAGTAGGGGCTGATTGTATGATAGCACGGCAAATGCCGCCACCAGCTCGTCCAAGGTAGCTTCTCACTGAATGATGAACGCCGGGAATTTCAATGCCATGTCGCCTTTTTCAACAAAAGGCGTCATCGTCGTCGGAAGTGCTGGGCGGTTCGACAGAGAGTGTTGATCATGGCTATTGTGTTCTCCGAGCATCATCAAAGACTATAGGCTCGTTTCTCAATGGAATCTTGGCAAGAGGCTGAGCACGGCCGGAAGGTGGATGGGGGTTGTGAGATGCAGAGACATGTTCGGAATAGTTCCAAGTTGCGTAATTACACACTCGGAAGCTTGGGGATCGCTGAATAGTGGTTTCGTGTGGCCGTAGATTATAGTAAACGGGTATGAACCAGACAAACTACTCACTACTCACGACTCTTGCAATGAAAGTGAAAAAAAAGCAACAGTTCGCCAAAAAAGTGGTAGCAAAGCGAACGCGGTAAGACGACCCCGATGCGATGGAAGGCCTCGCGTCTGACTGTCTATGGTTAAACTGGAACCACAAGAGCGTAAGAGGGATTGCCGGCGAAAGGTACAACGCAGACACAAAATGACATGAACCAGATTTCGACTAAACGTTTAAAACGCACTCGACGAAAATGCTCTATCGATTATACTCTACACAGTCGCATGGCTTGCTGTTTGGGGAAAATGAGAGCCTGGGGATGACGCTTACAGGCTTTTATTCAAAATAAGCCTTGTGGGCTATACTACAATCCGTAGATATAGAGGATCTACGCCCGCAAATATTTGCCACTTGCATGTCGGCGAAGTGCGGCGGCGCTTACTTCCACTGCAGAGACCACGCGGGCGTGCCGTATCGGTCAGGTTGCCGGTGCGTGACGCCTTCACGTAAGTGTTCTCCGCGGCGTGCAACACCTCCAACTGGGTCACGCAGCACGCAGATTTGCGGACATCGCGGGTCACGCAGCCCGCAGACACGGACGCCAGGACGCCGCGTTTTCACCAGGCCGCTGTAACAGCGGACACAGTGGTAAGATGGCGAGCGCTGCGAGCGGCTCTTCCGAGGTCACCTCGTGCTCGGTGTTGATGCGGCACGCGGAGAACTCCGAAGCCATCTCGCGGTTGTCAAGAAGAAAATCAGTTACTTTTCAGAAGGCAGCATGGATCGAATGTAAGTACTGGCCCAGGCAGCAGTGGTGGTCCATTGAAGGCTCGAGGACTGCTGTCCAAGGAAGCCACGGAAGAAGGCTTCGATCGTGGACATCGTAAAAATCGCGTAAAAATTTTCCCAGCGAAGTTCCAAGTTGGGAGGCAGTCAGCTCCTGTGGTTAGTGATCGCCAAATACCAGTTGCTGAATGCGGTACCACCGCCGGTCTTGTCGAAGGGGCGTTTTCTACCGACGGTGTCGGGATCCTCGATTTGGAACGATGGCTCGCTCACGATGGCTCCTGGTAGTCCTAGTGAGCGTGGGTTATCGGCCCTCGTGAGTAATCGAAGAAAAAAGAAGATGCGAAAGCGTCGCGCCGCTCGATGGTGAATGACTAACGACAACGATGACGGCGCTAATGATGATGGCGATGATGATTCGATAAGAAACGGAACCAACCCAATTCCGAAAGAAAGGCCTCTACAGCTGACTGCTGCCACTGAAGAAAGGTCGATAACTAGTATGATAATTGAAATACTCTTTGTTCTTGGGGTATAACGTCCTAAGATGACGAAATGATTATAAGAGGCGCCGTATATATAAGAGCTGCGGAAATGACGAGCATCTGGATTTTTAACCTGCGCTTATATCGAACTACATGGGCCTCAAGCATTCCTCCTCTATCTAACATGCAGCCACGGCAGCCACAATTTCAAAAAAAAAATCAAAGAAAGGGATCATGATAAACTGAAAAATTTGTGAACTACAATATCGTTACTATACTGTTACACTTAATAAATGAATAAATACCGAAAGAGACGTGTAAATGTATAAACATAGAAATAACTAAATAATAAATGTTTATTTCTGGAGGCAGTGTATTAGGCATTAAAAAGAGCATTGCAGGTGCCAAATATAGGCTGGTAAAGCACTGATGCCTCCAACATCGTAAATAATTGTAAAATAATTTTTTACAAAGATGCCAAACATTTTGGGCAGCAACCCAGAAAAGTGATTGTATATTACGACCTTGGGTGTCCACCGGTGAACACAGCCATGCAGTTATAATTTGTCTGATACTTCTCACAGAGCCCGGTCTCCGTTTATTGTACGACTTTTTGTGTGAAGTGTGCACTGTCAAATGAACAGCCTCCGGGGGGTTTCGTAGTACGGCTGCAAAAAGAACGAACAGGAGCTTATTGGCATATTGCCAGACATTTAAAACCATAGGGAAAGGACGCCTCCTATGAGCCTGGTGAAATTGCTTAGAGCCAATTTTTGACATGGCAAGGAACACTTTCGAAAAATTGCGACAGCCCTGTTCATCGGCCTTTTACCTTTGTGAGGGAGCATGAACCCCGATGAAATACACATCAGCATCAGGTTAGGATAATTATAAAATAACGTTGACTACGATTCTGATGTTTATATCACTGTCACCCACCAACTACATTCTTCTCAATCTTCCAAAGTGCAATCGAATATTTAGAAGCAGAAAGAAAAAAAATAAAAATAGAGTAGAGATGAAACGTAACTTGTATACCGAACATCCTATATTATCACGTAGTGTATGAAGAGCTTTGAAAGACACCCTAAATTGTAATGAAAAATTTAACAGAACACACGTAGTTTGAAAATCGACGTTACGAGAAGCATGCGGGAGCAAGTGGACCGTGTTGTCATTTTTTGTTTAGTGAAACGTTATGAAGTCCCACTAAATATATGTGTAAATGCTGCATGCACAAACATCCTTTAAGTAGCCGCACTAGTTTATATAAGCAGTTGTTCGAACTGGCGCAACAATGCCAATAGCAACATAAGTATTGCAACACCAGTAGCGATAAGCTGACGTGAAGCACTGGTGCTCGCGATGATGGTAGGCCTGGATACTGCTAATGTGTCTGCTGCGACCCAAACGCCTGTTCTAGGTGCATCTTCACCGCGGAACGACTTCTTGAACGAATCGCGCTGTACACAAACAAGTACAGCTTGCTAGCCAAAGGTACGCCAAGGGTCCGTCATTTCACCTGGCAGCAGTAGGCGCTGGTACAGTGATGGGGTAAATATAATTGTGCGCGTTCTAATGGGGGGACCTTTAAAACACCCACTCATTGTTCCATTCACATCTTTTGACACCTGGCATCGGTGCCGACGCTGAGGCCGACACCGATCCCAAACTTTCTGCGAGACGAGCTCTTCCCGTAAAAGTTTCAGGGAGTATAACACCCCCTCAACTTTCCCCTTGCTGCCGTTTCGAAATTGTGCCACCATGAGGCAGCGGAAAGATTGTGAGATAATTGTCCCATTTTCCATGGTGTTAGTCTTCCATCAATATCGTTCAGCGCCACTACACCAGGATGTCTATATCACGCACTAAATATTTGTAGGGAGGATAGAATATGATCAAGAAAAGAAAAGAAAGAACAAAATATAACGAAATATTTGATTACGTTTCACGGCGTCGAAAAAAAAAATACACTCGCTGTAAAGTAAGCTTCTTGGGCTAAAATACAAACTGTAAGCGCAGAGTACTACTGGACCACGTCAGAATGTAGCCATAAGCCCAGAGGTAAGAAGTCTTGGAGGCTGTTCGAAAGAGTATTTGCAATCGTATAAAAAGTTCATTGACCTTTTATATATAACCAGAACAGGACATACGTACAAACACTTGAAAATTTCATCACAGGTGGCATCTTCAGTTTGGTAATATCATGAGCTCTTCCTTAATAAAAAAATTAGTGCTACAACTGTGCGCATACAATAAATGAAGATGACACACGTACCTCACGTAATAAATAGTTGTCATTAGTGCTGCATGAAAATGAAAGTAGCATTATTGTATGTTTTTTAATAGCGAGGCTGCTTCCGCTAGACGTAATTGATTTTTACGCATTAGGCTGAAAGAACGTGGACCAAATTGCTAAGAAGTTCTTCACTAGACGAACTTAAGGCTGCCCAGAAGGCTCGCGAGGCAGTGAAATGCTTCGGGCTTTCTTACCCAACGTAGCAGATGTCCACTGCATCTGGCGCTTAGCACAGCGTCCTCGAAGAACCACCAAAGAACGGGTGTATATATGTGCCTCTGTTGTCTACCGAAAAACTATCCTCGTCGTATATCCAACAAAACTTGAACGAATTCCACTACTCAGTAAAAATGAAGAAGTCAACAGGTATCTCAAAAAAGACAGAGAACATGTTTTGGGTTTTAAATAGATATATAAATTCGATTGAGTTCCACAATATCTCGTGCCTTATTTAAAATTTATAATATTTAACCTTCATTACTCTAAACCTTCATAATACCTAATTGAAGACACGCAAATCTTGGTAAGTTGCCCACTGTGTGTCTGCACTGGAGTTAATTGACGAACAACAAGAACCCGAAAATGGCTGCGAAAAGACGGCGGCGAACCGAAGACCCCGAAACGATGAAAGACTTACGCCAATGACGACATGCCCGTAGATATATCACGGGTGCGAGCGCTTGGTTACAGCACAAGTTTGCCTCTGTTTTGTTATTCACCTCGCGTCTGTGGCTGTCAGGGCCTACTCGAAGCACCAGTGCATTAAAGCTATTTCCAGTGAAAATTACAACGTGAACACCAAAAAGTGTGAACCGCCTTCCGACTAAACGCGCGAAGCATGCATGAAAAATACGTTTCTATGGTCACAATGTACGCAGTCCGACGACGTGCATGGTAAGGAAAATTAGAAGCAATGCATGACGCTGATACGCGTTTATTTAAATTAACTTGAATAGGGTATTTTAATGTCCGTACATTTGGTAGATCGGCGCCCTCAACTCACTGCACCTTGCATGTCGGTGAATTACAGTGGAGATCACTTAAACCACTGAGACGACGCAAGTGTGTCATGTCGGTCACGGTTTCGCTGCGTGGCTCCATCATGTATGTTTTCTTCACAGTGTGGAATTACTGTAACCGGGTCACGCAGAACGCAGAAATGCGGACTTCAGAAGACTTCCAAGGCACC